>JAJIBD010024340.1:0-69688 GCA_021461705.1 Cryptotis parvus | reverse complement strand
GAGTGAGAGTGCAAGCAGGCTGGGCAATAGATTCTCTCCTAACTTCTTCCTGTTTTGAGTGGCTCTACCTTTCCATGCTTTGCTTATTTGGTTTCCCCTAAGGAAACAAGAGCTCTAAAGTAGAACTCCGCTGAAAGCTATTTTATAGCTCAATCCATTGACTGTGGGGAGGATGGGCAGTGGAAGAAACTACTTCTATTTAGAAAACTAATTGTTCGATTGAGATAGGAGGTAAGTGAGAGGCAGGCGTAGATAAGGGAAATTAGAACAAGTGATTAAAGGCTGGGGTGCATGGGGTCTGCTGGGGAGAATGGGGGCTTGATAACTGGAGGACCTTTCATGCTGCTCCCTGAAGCCCTATAGCTGGATAGCAGCCAGGGGAGACTGGCACTTATCAAGGAAGCAGAAGTGGATGAAAGATAGCCATAAGTTCTGGTTGGAAGTGGAGGTGGGGGAATAGGACTAAAGGGTGGTTCAGCATATGATATCAAGACACATTTGTAGGAAGGCCATGGAGGATAACAGCTGTGCTCCAGGACTGTGGCTTGAAAATATAAAATATATATAATGCCCAGAAGAAAGGTGGCAGAACTCACTGGCTGCCAGAGGGTTGGTAACTGAATTTATAAACATTTCCTGTCACTTCTGTAGTGGTTGTCATTCCTGGCCCTTTCTTGAGTTCTCAGTAGAAACAGCCCAATAGCAATGTGAAGATTGAGCTAGTCTGGCTCTTGTTCCCTTCACACACCTGAGCTTGGGATATTCCCGATTGTGACATTTGGTGTTTCCCTGTTCACTTGGGAAAAGCTACCAGGGATTGTGAGCAGTCTTTGCTGGACTGGATGGGAAAACCAGCCCTATTTATTGGAAATAAGTTTCTAGGTTCTGTACCTCGTTGATATTAGAGATAACAAGCTATACAATTAATTCAATCCATGAATGAAGCCATTACTCTCCTTGGAATTTATTCATACAAAGGAAAATATGTGTACAAAGATTTATGAATAGGATATTTGATTTTAGCATGTTCTGCAAGAGCAAACATTGGATAGATATTGGATAAATAAATTACAGCATGGCCATATGGTAGAATGTTCAACTTGTAGATGAATATTTTCTTCCAAGAGAAAAAACACTTTATGATATATTATTCATTGAGGGGGGAAAAGATTTGAATAGCATTAAGAGTTTAATCCCACATTTTCAAATTGAGTTTGTGTCACCAACATCTTGGACAAGAAAGGATTTGTAGCATGTTGGTGAAAAAGTTGTATTCTTGATCTCCCACTGTCTTACTAAGCTTTTTATATACATGGTCTCTTGATCTGTGATAAAATTGGGTAAGATTCAGGACTTGTTTTGGCACTGTTGTCTAAGACAAAGGAACACAGTTCATTCTCCCATACCCCCACACCCCCAAACCTCACTCTAGTTTCCATCTAATGATTGATATGTCAGTTCCAATGTAAGGATCCAATCCTACAATCTTCACTAGAAATAAAAATTGTTTCCTTCTTCTAGGTTGGTCCCTATAGTGAGAATGAAGGACCCTTGTGACTCTTCTTCATCTCATGGTTCTTGTATTCTTCCCAATGTCCTTGGGTATCCTGTCACTCCTCTAGAATTATAAAAAGGAGAGAGAGAGAAGGACAGGGGTAGGAGAAGACTTTGGGACAGGTGTTGCACTACCCATCTGTTTCTGACCATTGACTTATCTTCATGGGTCCTTTCCCTGCCCCCTCTCTGTTCCTAGCGCCACTCCCAGTTGGCTTCATTGGGAATTGTACCTTTTATTATTCACGCATAACTCTCTCTGTTCGACATCTTCAGGTCAGGTAAACAGGTAACTCCAAATGTGTCCTGACAACAAGACCAACCACACTCAACACAAACTTCTCTCACTCTACCTGTGGCATTTAGCAGGAAGTATTTAAAACAGTCTTTGGCCCCTTAATCTCCTTGTTGTGTCAGACATGAATCTGTTGAGATTTGATGCCCAAAAAAATTTGAATGAAGCTTTCAAAGAAGACCCACTAAAGCCCCTTTACCTGGGATTGTGCTGAGAAGACAGAGCCCCTCCCTTTGACACCAGTCACTCTTCCCAAATCCTGACCCCAACCCACTACCTCTCTCTACCTCTGTATCTTTTTAAGGTTCTGGAAGCAGATAGGTCGGTGTCTTAAATCTTAACTCTTTGATCCTAGTGTGTCAGTGGTGGAATCAGCAGCTGTCTCTTGTTTTCTTGGAGCCTCTTTGGGTACCAAAACAGAAAGAATCCCTTTTAACGTCCTGTTGTGTGTAAACAGAATAAAGGAGGCAAGGAACATGCTCATCAGCCCTGTAGAGGCATGTTGGAAAAGAGGAGGGAGAAAAGGGTCTGCATAGAATGATTTCTAGGGTTCCTTCCAATCCTGAGATTGCATAGCAGGCTGGCAAGGAATAAAAGAAACAATGGAAAGTATCTCTTGACTGTGATAATACAGAGACAAACACCCATGAAGCATAACAGAAGAAGACCATAACAAATGTTAAAGTCATAAATACATTAGCGATAACTGTAAATAATCAGGCACTGGGTTGTTTGGAACAGGTTTGCCACAACTGAACAGAGAAGAGTCAGCCCATCACTGAAGAACGTTTCCAAGAGGAAGTCTAGTGCTCAGAAAGTGCAGCTGTGGCTACCTTTAAGTATCTAAAGCCTCTCATTCCAGACCCTGCAGGTACCCGTTTTTCCAAATGCTCCTTTTCCAGGAGGTTACGCCTGATCTGATGCCTGTAGTGAGAGATCAATTCATCTCCTTATGTCCACTGCACTTCAGCTATGCTCTGTTTGGTCCTGGCAAGCATATGTGTATATGTGATGATCACGATGATAATGATGGTGGAGATGGTGCTTTGAAGCCCTAAACTTGTCATTGGCTGAGTCAGGGGAAGAACTGTGTGTGTGAGTTTTATACAAGTGCTTTCTTCTCCCTCTGGTCTTCCTGGTTTCTCTCAATTACCAGAAGCCTGGAAAGCACTGCTGATATCCCCGATTCTGCTGGCATTTGTGATTGGGGATATGTGCCCAGATCCAGCTTGTGTGTTTCCAACTCTGAGCCTCTGGGAACAACTCGGAATGCTCCCTTGAAACAGGGAAATGGCAGCTCAAGGAGAACGACCACAAAAAAAAAATTCCAGTTCCCAATGTTGGTCCTGCCAAGGAGGGCTGGCACTCCGTTCCCGGCTGCTTTCCCTTCTGTGGATCTTTAATGGGCATTTGGCCTGCATCCCAAGCAGAATCTGGGCCTGGGTGTCGGGCATGGGACTCATTCCTGACGTAGCTCTCTAGGAGAAAAGTAGAGTCCTGGCCTGGGGCCTGATTGGAGCTCCACGTCTCTGCCAATGTGATGTCAAAGGCTGTTGTGTTGAGTTACTGTTTTTTTTTAAAGCAGAGTTTGTTCAAGTCCTCTTGCTTTGCAGAATGGACACTAAAGGTTGGCTCACAGATGGGTTCTGATGCCCAAGTTCACACATCTGGTTCAGAAGAAGGCGTGGCCACCACGGGCTCACACAGAGCCACAGCTGGAGGGAGAGCTGAATCTTCTCCAACTTTACCTGCCAACTGGGACAGGGAGAGCTCCCTGTAGCTCCAGGCTGAGAGAGATGTTCCTGTAGTCACGGGGGCCACTTCCCTGGTTTTTCCACCTGGGAACACTCTCTGTCAAGCTGTGTGTCCCTGGAGGACCAGAATCATGGATTGAGTATCTCTGGGTGAGAGGGATACCTCCTGGATGGCCTGTAGGGATTCCTTTATGGGATGGGGTGCTGGCATTAAGGCTGGGTTTTCCTCTGGAAGTCAGATCAGCCCTTTGTACAGACATTCCTTCTCTCCTCCACCCCTTTTGTCATAGTGAGACCCAGAGGATGAGCAGTTCCTTCTGAAGATACCACCTTGTTAATACTGGGAAGGCAGCCCTGCAGGGGACCGGGAGTGGGAGGTGTACAAATCTCTGGTGAGTTTCCTAATACAAAGGAACATTGGAGGAGGGCATAGAGTAGTACCGCCCGATAGAAAAACATGAGAAAAAAGAATACATTTATGTATTTAATTAATTAAAAGTTTTAGACGAAGTACTAAACTTCCTCCTGGAATAAAAGCAAAGGTATCATTTTAAATACCTTGATTTTATTTTACCCAAAGGTATTTAAAATGCTATTTTCACATGCAATTTGTGTACTAGTAATGATTGAGATATTTTTCATTAGCTAGCAATCTACACTAATCCAGAGTTGGTCCTGTGTTTAGGATTTTACATTTTTATCATTTTACATTTTATCAAAAATACTTGCTGTGTGTTTCAATTTTATAAAATTTATTATTGAAGAAATAGTTTCATGATGAAAACGGGTAAATATATATTCAAAGGGATATGATGACTCTGCTATTAAAGATTTTTCCACTATCTCCCCAGATAGTACAGCAAGTAGAGTACATTCCTTGCATTCAGCTGCCCAGGTCCAGTTCCTGATGCTGCAGACGGTTCTCTAAGCCCAGCCAGAAGTGATCCCCCAAGCAGAGAGCCAGGGTTAAGTCCTGAGCTCTGCTAGATATGGTCCAAAGCCAACCAACCAAACATCTTTAAAACATTTATTCTTTTCCCTGTGGAGACAGGAACTGAACTCAGGACCTCACACATGTAGGGCAAGTACTCTACCTCTGAGTTATAGCCCTGAGCCCTGACCTTTTAATTTAAAAACTACTGATTGGAAAAATCTTATTTCTATATACACATTCTTCTCTCCGTAAACCCAAAGCCAGTTTGATTACAGGCAAGCGTAAGTGACATAATCTGTTAACCAGCCTTTGTTCTCCATCCAGCTTAGCTTTCTTTCTCCCTTCCATCCCCTTAACCAAAGCCTCAATAGGACGGCAGAATGTGCAAATACCTGATTTTCTCCCTGCTTGCAAACCTAAGACTCCCAAATAAGTTCCACTATTTTAGCCTGCTGATGTATATATTTTTCTGGGTCAATAACAATTTTCTTGAAGCTTCTCCAAGCAGTGCTCAGAAGCTGTGTGGCCAGGTACCCCTGGATGAGATCCTCTACCTATGGAGTTCAGTGTAAGGGTCAGAGCATGCAGAGCAACTGGGGTATGGGGAGGGACCACCTGGCTCCCTTAATAGTGCTGGGGCTGCATCCTGAGATTCTGGGGCACTCACTGCCGTGCCCCCCAATTGGAAGCATGTGCTGTATGGACGGTCTCTATATCCCTCGACGACGACGAGCGACAACAACAACAACAACAACAAAGCAACATTTTTAGGTTATTTAATGCAGCCGCTGCCAAATATTTCACTGAGTTATGTTGGGAGTCTTTGTAGGTAGAGAATTCTGAGGAGTGGGGCCGGCATTGCTTGCAGAAAGAAGGGTGGGGCTGCAAAGCCAATGGGAGTAAAGGTTGGATATGACAGACGTGCACCCAGGAAAGAGCTCGGAGCTGGACTCTCTCGGCTAGCAGATAGTGAGTGACTCAGGACCGATTCAGTGGCTACAGGGATTAAGGGAGAGGTAAAGACTGTCTATCCTCAGGGCGTTTACTGCTGGGGGAAAGACCCGAGAATAAACCACTTACAAAACATGCGATTCAGCCCAGGCTGATGCTAGCTGCTGATCTATTATCTTGGAATTCAGAAGGGGTGAGGCGGTCTGCCAAGTACTCTCTGAAGACCAAACACACTCCACCACCTGTTACCGTGAATAAAATTTCACTGGATCCTCAAAGCGTTTTTCTTTGTTGTCCGCAGTTGCTTTCGCCCCCTAATGGCAAAAATGAGTAGTTGCAAGAGAGAATGTCTAGACTTTGCTCAAGGTCCCTAGTTGCCATCTGGTCTGACCTATATATAGTCTAAGGAAGTAAGGACTGATCAATAGAGGTTTCCTGCTTCCCTCCTCCTCTTTCTTTACCTCCTTCTCCTCCTCCTCCTCCTCCTCCTCCCTTCCTTCTTCTCTACCCCTCCTTTTCCTTTTCCTTTTTTGTCTTCTTCCTTCTCCTCCTCTTCCTCCTCCTCCTTCTCTTCCTTCTCTTCTCCCTTTTCCTCTTCCTCTTCCTTCCACCTCCTTCTCCTTTGGTGGGGTGGGCACACCTGGCAGTGATCAGGGTTTACTGGTGTGGGCCTTGGGATCACATGGGGTGCAAGGCAAGTGCCCAACCTGCTATCCATCTCCCCGCCCTGCAGCAGCTCCTTAGAATAAAGAGACAAGAAAGAGGGCGTGCTCCTGCACAGGTAACAGCTTGAGCGGGTGCCTGTCAAGCTTGGAGAGAGACTTCAGTCCTACTCACCTCTAAGCTGCAAGGAATTGAGTCCATTTCCCCCATTTTATGTGGGGAAGGGATAAAGAGGAGAGGGGAGAAGAAAAGCAAATGAGCTGATGGCTTGGAAATCACGAGGAAAGCTGCCATTAGTCAGAAACATTTCATTTTATTGGCAAATGCATATGAATTGTCGCTAATTATCTTCTCCTTTCTTTTATTTCTCTCACTCTACTATCCAATATGTTCCTTCCTGTTGTTCTGCCTTGAAAAACAAAACACAAAACCAAGAATTCCACCACAAACCACAAAAGTGTTTGTTTTAAGAGTTGTACTTTTGTTCTCTTTCAAGTGGGTTCAAGAGCTCCGAAGAGGTTCAAGTAGATTTCATTAAGATCTATAGTTCAAATATTTCCGGGTGTAAAGAAGAATCTCCTCTTCCTTATCAATCGTTTTTCTGTGATTCATCTCCGAGGGTGCCCCGGGCTTCTATCTTATGACCCCCAGTAGCTTCTCTGAGATACTCTAGCAAGTGCAGATGTTCTTTTCCACACGCACTGTTTCCTTTTCACAGAAATGATTATATCCTGTAATACTACCTTGCACTTTCGTATATTTCTCTGATTCTTTCGGAAAGTGTTTCTTGTCTATACATGCAGAGATTGCGCATTCTCTTTTATCGCTGGGGAAGGTCATAAACACATAGCATAAAATACAATATGTTTAAAAAAAGCAGGTAGGGCGTTTGCTTTGCATGTAGCCAACCTGGGTTCGATCTCCGGCATCCCATAGGGTCCCCGAGCACCGCCAGGAGTAATTCCTGAGTGCAGAGCCAGGAGTAACGCCCTGAGCATTGCTGGGTGTGGCCCAAAAAGGCAAAAACAAACAAACAAACAAACAAAATTTACCGAGGACAGTTGTTCTTTTCTCTTTCCCACCAGCAATAAGGACACCGTATCATTTCCGGGATAGGGGAGTGTCAGTAAGTGTAACTGGGCAGAAGCTCTGAGTGCTGGCGGCTTTACTGAAACAGCCTTTCCATGGACTGTGCAGGACAAAGGCAGGGAGGAGGGAATTAGCTAGTGTCCAGCATCCTGGAGGCAGGAACCTTCCACCTGCCTTGCTTCCTGTGGGCTCAATGGTCTGTGCTCAGGCTGCTTGGGGAGAAGTGTCTATTTTAACTGGAAATTTAGGGTATTTTTTTTTTCTTGTGTAGTTGAATCAGGTACTGATCTTTGGCAGTGTGTTAGTCCTGTCCTTCTAAATGAAAATCACAAGTAACAACTTCAAAGTCATGTAAATAGGAGCAAAGGATGCACGGGCCAATGGGGACAGGGGACAAGGAAATGGAGGATTGTGGTAGGCACTCCAGTATTTGTCCATCCCAGGTGTGTTTCTACAGTCTTCCGCCGCGTGCAGCTGAAACCACTCTGGATTCCCTTCTAGCTATGACTTGGTCCTTCCCTGAAGATCATGATGTCAGTGGAAGGGTCAAGGGAGGACTCGGAATAAGGACTAAAGCGACCCACGGGACCGGGAGATGCTGTTTGTCACTTGTGCCTCGAGTGTGGGGATGGCACCTTCTGGGTGGACACGATGCCCCGAGAAGCAGCAAACTTCATCCTGGCCGGTTAGGAGGCCAGTGGGTGCTGAGTGTGAGAGAGCAGGCTGGGGCCAGTCTGGATCTTTGCTGTGGGCCTTGGTTACTGGATCTCCTCCTCCAGCCTTTGAGCTCTTTACTGCTAGAAAGGGAATAAACTCTTCACTGGCCCTGATAACACATGTAAGCATTAGTAATCCTGACTGGGGCAACTGCTTTCTGCGGTGTGCTTGGTGCTACATTTCTGTCTTTCCCTTCAACTGCTTTTCTCAGAGTCCTCCATGGGGCAGAGGATACAGTCACAGCAGTCCTGGAGTTCACACTGATGGGTTCCAGTCCCTGGGAGAGGACGGCTGCTTTGGCTCCAAATGGGAGGGAAAAAGAAAAAGAAACTCTGGGGCAAACTGTTAGAAGGTTGTTGCGTGAACTGATTGCAGTGGACTAGTGAACTGAGGCAGCATAGGTAGCTGGTCTGTTTCTGCCTAATCCCAGCTGGGAAAGGGGAGAGGGGAGTAGTTTTCCAAGGAGAGCAGGTGTGCACCTGAGAACACCATGTGGTCCTCAAGCAGGCACGGAAGGTTTGGGCATGTGGAGCTGAGAAAGGTATTCCAGCGGGTGTCTCCACCTCCAGGAAGCCTTCTCAGACAGTTTGACTCAGCCACTTCTCTTTTCGCCCCATTACCCCACAGTAGCACATGTTCATTTCTTCCTCAAGGGGCCACTTTTTGTTAATTTTGTTTTCTTGCATGTGGGGATGAATGTGTAAAGGGACAGCAGGAGCAAAACCACAAAAGAGGGAATTTATCAGTTGCCCTTCATTTGGTTGGACTCTTGAACGTGTGATTAAACACACACACACACACACACACACACAGAGCTGGAGAAATAGGGACAGGGATGAAGGAATATGAGGCTGGCTCTGGTTTGATCCTAGCATTTCAAGGTCCCCAAGCACTGCTGGTTATGGCCTGTGGAGCCCCACCCTCTGCCCTCCTGCAGGGCCCTCAGACCATTGCGCCCAGGAGTCTTGGCATTGAACCACCTTCCAGGAGGGCTTAGGCTTTCTGAGCCCTGCTGGGAACTCCTTCCCTAGCCACCAACTCAAAACACAATAATGACATTGGCAAATCATGGGGTTCTTTTTCTTTCCTTCAGTGAAGTAAAAATTTGTTACATATATATATATGCATATATATGTATATATATTTAATCACCTTGAGATACTCAATTAGAATGTGCATGATTGAGTTTCAGTCGTACAATGCTCCAACACCCTTCCCTTCACCATTGTCGTACCACCAATGTCCCCAGTTACCCTCCGGCCACTCCCGACTCCAACCTCCCAGTTTGCCCTAATGCAGGCACTCCCTCCCTTTTGTTTTGACATTCACTGTCTTCCCGTTCTGCTCGAGCGGGCACCAGTAACATCTCCATATGACCTGTCTCATGCAAGTAGAGCCCAAGGGCACCTGCTTGCTCCAGGAACATAAAGAGCCTCAAACCATTCCATCAGGTCATGGGAATGAGGTCTATAATTGTTACTGGTATTTAGCATATCAAATACGACACGGGTAGCTTGCCAGGCTCTGCCGTGCGGGTAGCATACTCTTGTAGTCATCTCAAAATCCAGCATTTATTGATGAACCGCTCGGCCGCAAGTGTCCGCGCAAGCTGGGCTGTGATAGGCTGGTCTGCTGGGTGGAGTTCTGACGAGGGGGAAGTCCGGATGTGGAAAATGGAGGTCCTCATGGAGTGGGGGGTCGTCTGGCTTGTGAGGCTCTGCTGGGGTGGCGGGCCAGGGCTAGAACCTGCCATCCCTCCCGGGCACCTCATGAGAGGCTGGGCACAGGGAGAGCCAGTAGCAGCTCTCGTTTTGTGTTTTGACATTATGACATTATGGTTTAGAATACAGGTACTGAAAGGTTATCATGTGTATTCCTTTACCTACTCTCAGCTCCCAGTTCTTATCCAGACTGATCATTCCCAACTATCGTCATCATAGCGGTCCCTTCTCTGTCCTAATTGCCCTCTCCCAGCTACTTGTGGCATGTTGTAACTGTGGACCAGTCCTCCTGGGCCTTGTTTCTACTGTCTTTGGGTATTAGTCTCATGCTATGTCTTTTTATATCCCACAAATGAGAGCAATAATTCTTCCTGTCCCTCTCCTCCTGACTCATTTCACTCAGCATGATACTCTCTATGTCCATCTATTTATAAGCAAATTTCATGATGAGGTAAAGTTTTATTTAAAGAAACTTACTTAGAGAAATGTAACAGGGGATGAGAGAGAGAGAGAGTGAGAGAAAGAGAGAGAGAAAGAGAGACAGGGGAGACTAAGAGAACATGAACTTCAGAATGAAAAAGCTCTTACTGATTTTTAAAGTAAGGAAATTTTAGTAAAAAGGAAGAGAGAAAGAGAGAAAAAATGTTGCTCAAGAGAAGGTGAGGGCTTTTCCAGAGAGAGGAGGGAATTCCATATCTAAGATTCTTTTAAGGTGGGTTAAGACGATATTGTATGGGCCAGAGCAATGGTACAGTGGGTAGGGCACTTTCTTTACATGCAGCCTGGGTTCAATCAATTCAAATGGTCCCAGAGCCACACATGTAGTGATCCCTGAGTGCAGAGCTAGGAATAAGCCCCAGAGCACAGTCAGGTGTGGCCCCCCCTCCCCCCAAACAAAAAAAACCACAGAACAGACAACATACGTGGTGGAGCCTTGAAATGTTAGCCTGAGGAGCTTGTACCATGGGAATAAGCAGACACTCATGAACAGGCCCATGGCATGATCACTGCTGCTGAGGGTCCTTTTGACCCTGCAACCCCCCTGGACTAGCTCTTCATTGCTTCTCTTTTCCCCCACATCCCTCAGCAGTCAGTTTGGGGTAGGTATTGGCTTTCACAGTGCCAAAAAGGGTGGCTTCCCTGCCAGGTACTGCCTTGGAGTTCTTTAGAGGAAGAGCCCACCTGAGAAGCTCTTGTCTGCCCTCTTCTGGGCGCTGCTGGTGGCACAGCACCTCTGAACTGGATGTAACTGGCCAGGACCTGTTTGGGATGAGCCTGTCTTCTGGTGCACTTGCCCAGCCCATCACATCGTGACCCAGTCCTTAATTCTAGAATTTAGCTCCTCGGTAGAACACATGTCTTGGTCCTGGATACAATAAAACAAAAACCATGCTAGCTCCCCACAGACCTTTTGTTTGTTTCAGGGCTAAACCTGACGGAGCGGGCGTAGGGGCTTACTCCTGGCTCTGCACTCAGGAATTACTCCTGGTGGTGCTGGGGAGACCCTGTGAGATGCTGGGGATCGACCCTTGGTTTTCCGCCTGCAGGGCAAATAAAGCTCTCCCTGCTGTACTATCGCTCTCCCACCCCCCAACTCCAGCCCTTTTTTTTAAACAAAAGAACAAAATGTTTATTTTTTTCTCATTGGAATGACTACCATGTGTGTAGGTTTGTCTGTTGATTACTGTGTATAGAAAATACTTCAAACTTCCCACTGATGTAGATGTTTTCATTTTTTATTGTGGAATCCAAATGCTACATAAATGTCAAAGCATTAATTTTTGCTAATTTACACATTGACCCTATTTGTCTGAGAAGAGGTCACTTTGGATGATTTCAGTCATTGAAGGGGTAATATGTTTGAACTTTATAAAAATGTATGGCTTATATATTTGTTTCCTGGGAGACTAATCTTCCCAGTAAATCATACCCTGATGGTTTCATCAAAATACAGAAGTCTGTGAACATATTTTATTATTCACAATTGTATCAAGGCAGTAAGGCAATGGTCTAATTAATGATTTCATCAAGTGTAATGGCTATTTACGAGTAGTTTGGGTGTTTGACATGGATCAGAAACCATCCTGGATTTTGTTCTTAATCTCATAAAACGTTGGTATGCACCTCAGCACATCAGTTGATTGGATTTGTGTCTTCATGGTGGGTGATAAATTGTTATTATTTTTCAGTGTGTTTTTCCTCAGGCCAAAGGATAAAACGTTGCCTTTGAACTTTGATTAGCAGACTCTGATTCAATTGCTTTGGCTGTGGTCTCTGCAATTTCTTCATGTTGCCAAGAGACCACATCTTGCTTTCCTGAGTTCACGTTTTGAATCCTTCCTTTCTTCCATCACCTTAAGTCCAGTATGCTTCTGATTACCCAGTTCTAAACTTTCTCCTTTGAGATACTTTTCCTGAATCATGATTTCTCTTTCTTCTAACCAACAGTACTTCTGTAATTTGTGGTATTTACATAGTAGAAGCCATGCCTGGTCTGATGACATATTTTCATGTTTTTGCTGAAAGATTATAAATTTGTGCTGTCATTTAATTTTGCCAAAATTTATGTCCCAAGTCTCTTCCTGAATGATGAAACATTAGTGCCAGAAACTCTCTCTCGCTTGTTTACCCCACAGCATGCTGACAATTTCTTGCTATATATTCAATAGATGAGCAGCAAGAGTGGATGATTGATGGGTTGTTGTACCATTTGCCTATCCTAGCTCTAATTAGTATACTTTGCTGAGAAACTATTTACAAAAGACAGATTGGCCTGGGCTATCATTAACACTTCACTGAAATATTTTCATGCATTTAGATGCTTTGCAAAATGCATCGCCCAAATGGTGCTATGTATCTACGTGTGTACATGTGAAGGGGAGTCAAATTAAAACCATCCTTTTAGCTTATTCTTGAAGCCCAATAATTTTCAAATTTAATTTTCATCAAAGTTAAGCTTTTACATTATTGAAGGGTTGTCTTAGTTTTCTTGGGTTGCCATGACAAAATACCAAAGATGAGTGACTTAAACGATTGGTATTTATTTCTCATTGTTCTGGCAGCTCAGAAGGCCCAGATGAAGGTGTTTTTATTGATGGCTTATTTCTGGCTTGCCTTCTCCCTGTGTCTTTGCATGGGAGAAAGAGTGACGAAGCCTTCATCTCTTTATATAAGAACCACGATTGCATTTTTTGGGCCCTGCTCACGTTCTCATCACTGTGTCTATAATTATTTTGTAAAGGCACCAGTTCCAAAATATCATGAAATTTTAGGGTAAAGCATCTGATCTTAGAGGGAAGGCTTTCAGTTTCTCATTAATAAGTATAATGTTTGCTGTGGATTTGTGAACTCAATGCCATTTTTATGTTGAGGAAAGTTCCTTCAAACCCATTTTATTGATTTTTTATTATGCAGCATATTTATCATGCTGTTGGATCTTGTCAATTACTTTCTCTGTGTCTGTTGGTATGATCATATAATTTTAATTTTTTACTGATATGGTGTATTATATTGATTGACTTGTGTATTTCAAACGTCCTTGAATCCAAGGATAAATCAAACTTGGTCATTGGTGTATGATTTTTTAATGTACTGTTGGATTTGGTTTGTTAATATTTTGTTGAAGACCTTTGCATCTATATTCACCAAGTATATTGTTGCAGAAATTTCCATCTATGTCAGCAAACAAACAAGCAACAAACT
The DNA here is from genome assembly GCA_021461705.1 of Cryptotis parvus. NCBI lineage: Eukaryota > Metazoa > Chordata > Mammalia > Eulipotyphla > Soricidae > Cryptotis > Cryptotis parvus. The sequence goes on along the minus strand of JAJIBD010024340.1, from coordinate 56,308 downwards.
TTAAGAAGTGGGAAAACACTGTTAATTTGCACAACTGAACTTAGCTGAGCTCATGATCCAGAACCGGATTCAGAGCAAAAGCTTGAGTCCATTTTATAGAATTACTAATGGGGATTGGGGCACTTGCAGGCAGCTCGGAGGAGAGTGCAGCAGGAGAAATTCCAAAACATTCATTTTGAAAAGCATAGCTGGAACCACCTCAAGGAAATGAGCACATTTGGTATCCACACCAGGTTACCAAGGTTACAAGGCAAGACTGTGACAAACTTAAGGGAACCCCAAATGCATGCATGATTATGTTATATCTATAAGATCAGCTTCTGCTTGGAAGCTCCTGCTCTCTCATATGCCTGTTTGAAATGTGGGAAATGATCTATTTTCCTCATAGGTTTCTAATCCTAGTATAACCAAATACCAATCTGATCTATGTTGTAAGAGTAACAGTCATCCATATTGGACCAAAATATACAGGTGTACTAGCAGGAAATTTCAGCAGACCAACAGTGTTCTAAGAAGTGGCAGCTGATAACCACAATAGTTAAGTTCTGGGTACTATACAAGTTCCCACCACAGATAAGTGAATGGATAAATAAACTATGGTATATGCACATCATGTAATGCTACTCAGCTTTAAGAAAAAAAAATCTTGCATCTTTCACTTCAACTTGTTGGACTGGATAGTATTGATATAGGCAGGCAGATGGGTGTTGGGGGCTCTGCATGGCAGTGAACTCTCGCCAAGCCATTAGGCTGTTACCTTTTGGAACCAGGAATGAAGACTTGATAGGACCCAATTACCTACAATAGACCCTGAGGAAGCTGGGTCCACCTTCTTCTGCCCAGCCCTTAGCTTCCCCACCCCCCATCAACTTTTGATGGACCAGCAGATGATTCCAGGGCATTCCATCCCATTTCAAGCCCCCTTTGGAAATCAGTCTGGGCTCGATCTCCACCTTTGGAGCAGCCTGCATTCTCCCTTGAGTGCTTTGCTCTTTCTTTTCACTCTTCCTTCCCTTTCCTAAAGTCCACCTTAAAATCTATTTTACTTCACTGCTTGTCTACTCCTGAAAATTCTTTTTCTTTGAGGAAGACAAGAACCCTAAGGAAACCCTGGGTAAGGCCTAGGACTGACTTTCTGCCTAGGACTGACTTTTCCTTTCCTGCAAAGAGCAATTCCTTGCTCCAGCCTGGGTCTATGGCTCCCTGAGAAATCTCGGGTGGTTGGGATCAACTTCCGTGCCTAGAGATCAAGCAGACATCAGGTGTGACTTAATGGCCACCTCGTGGGACTGGTGGGGTCAGGCCATGCATGTAGGGGCTCATTTTAGACTTTATCAGTCCTTAACCTGCCCAGCAGGTTCCGGCGGCAGAGGTGGCTGGGGGAGAAAGCGATCCCTTCCTGCCTCACATAAGCCACCCTTGGGGCCCACCTACATCAGTATCTCATAGTAATACTGATGTATTAGTGTGATGTATTGTTGAATGATCAACAATAATAATATATAACAAATACTGGATGATCTCACTTCTATGTGGACTATAAAGAAACAAAGGAAGGGCAGAAATAATGGTCAATGTAAATAAGACCTGAGATTCTCATGCTAGAACTGAGTTTTACAAGGGGGTCTGGGGATGGTGGGGTGGATGAGGAAAGACTCAGGGACAGTGGTAAAGGGATATTGATTGGCAGTCTGGACTCTAGTGGTAAGTGTCATACACTAACACTGTGTCTTAATATTAATTAATACATTACAAATTATAAGATTGCAATTGAAGAGACACTGATGAGGTTATATCGTACTGGATTTAAGGTGGATGCTTTGACCAGTGGGGGAAATTTAAAATAAAAAAAAGTGCAAAGTAGACAATAAGATAGCAGGAGAAGATGATGTTAGAAAATTGATACAGGTGCTGTAGAGTTGGTAGGGCACTTGCCTTGTGCATAGCCAATCCACATTTGATCCCAGCAGCCGATCTGGTCTTCTGAGCGCTGCCGTGAGTGATTCCTGAGTACAGGGCCAAGATTAACTCCTGAGCATTGCCGAATTGACCCCAAAACAAAACAGATAAATATAAACATTTAAAATGAAGCCAAGGATGGGCCTTAAGTGGTTGAACGCATTTCTTGCATGTGCAAAGCCCCCAGTTCAATCCCTGGCATATATAGAACCCTGAACATCTCCAGGTGTGATTCTGGGACTCCCAAGCAATACCAGGAGTGACTCCCACAGCAAAACAACCAATACATATATTATATATGTAAATTTTGATAAATATATTGATATTTATCAGTATAAATATACGTAGAAAGGCGGCACACGCATATATCTTACAACCTCAAACCTCTTAATACAGCAATGAGAAATAAAAAGGAATTTTGTTTCAGCTCTGCTCTGCCATTTGTCAGCATGCAGATAAAAAAAATCCTTGGTTGCCAAAATGTTCCATGTGGGTTTAGTTGCTAGGCACTGGGATTACTTTCCTGGGCTTCCTTGGGAAAACGGCAAAAGGGAAGAAGAAAGCTAGCGTACACAGGTGGCATTTCTGTGTTGAGAATTAGTGGCTATGTTATTATTCTTTGCACTCTCATCTGCCGCATGTCCACCTAATATTTTTGCTACGGAGACAAGTGAGATTCCAAGGCTCATTTTGCTGTAGTGTGCAAAAAAATACTAATCAGTTTTTACAGCAGAAAAGAGGCAGAGAGGGCATGCATCCCTGGAGGAGAGGCGAGAGAGCCAGAAACTGGGGCAGGGAGCCAGGAGGAGGCTGCTGACTCAGCCTGTTCTGTTCGGTGCTTTTTCCTCCTTGCTCATTCATGCTATCACCTCTTCTCAGTGGCCGTGGGGCAGCGAGGGATGGGCTATAGGGATTGGGTTCTGATGGGAGATGCTAATGTGGGGGAAAAAATCTGTATTTCTGCAGATATGCCATTCAGAATCACAAACTGCATATGGAAAGAGCAAGGAAGGGAAGAGTTTTCTACACACCCTCCTCAAGGGTCTGAGCGTTGTGGCTCAGACCCTTGTACCCAACAGTTGCTCAGAAAATATTTGTTAAATGAGCGAACAAATAAGGTTGGACGCCTCTTGATTGTAAATATTGTGCTTTGGGTTTGTGGGAGAATCAGACCACTGAGATCCCGGATTCTGACTACTCAGCTGGGAACTTGCTTCTAGGATAGCTGCAGCACAAGAAGGACCCTTGACATGCTTCAGGACACTCGCCAGGCCTCAGCCGAATGTACTTATTATACAGACTTGCAAGAGCCATGCTTGCTCAGTCATGAGGACAAGTGCTATTTCTGTTGGTAAGTTAGAATGAATGCTGTATTACAAATCTCATTATTATTATTTTTTTTGTGGAGGGTCACCCCATTGATGCTCAAGGGTTATTATACAGACTTATTATACAGACTTGCAAGGCCAGCTTGCTCAGTCTGAGGACAAGTGCTATTTCTGTTGGTAGTTAGAATGAATGCTGTATTACAAATCTCATTATTATTATTTTTTTTTTTGTGGAGGGTCACACTCATTGATGCTCAAGGGTTATTCCTGGCTCTGCATTCAGGAGTTACTTCTAGTGGTGCTAGGGGAACCAAATTGGATCCCCGGGATCAAATCCAGGTCGACCATATGCAAGGCAAACACCTTACCCACTATATTATGTCTCAGGTCTGAAAATCTCATTTTTTTGAATGTCTTTCTAATATTTGTATGGAGACTGTCTAGACAATGTTTTGTATATGTGTATGTACTGGGAAACTTTTATGTGTAGGGGCTGTGATAGTCTGAAATTTGATTAAAATGCTTTCCTTGCTATCTACTTATTGAAATATAATATATGGATATATATCATATAAATCATATGTGGACATATAGTGTGCATGTGTAAGGGTGGAATACGACCATTTGTTCCATCACTGCTTTCCTCTGGATTTTGTACTAGTTAGATATAAAAACATATTTAATCCTCATGATGATCCCGAGATAGCTGCATTATCGACACTGGTTAACTAACAGGTTTAGCTATCAGATGTCTCTGCCCCACCCATACATCACCACGCAACAGTGAAGCCACTAATCATGTGGAGGATAGTTTCCATCCATAGCAAGGGAATTTAGCTCGGGGACAGTAGAGTGTCTCTTACTGCTGATCTCTCTGCTCAAGGAAGCACAGACCTCTGTTGGAGGTGACAAGGCAGTCCAGAACTTCCAAAGGGTTAGTTCTCAGAAACAGCCCTCAAACAAAGAGGGAAAGGAGCTAATAGATGAGCGGTCCAGTTATTTTTTATTTACTTTAATCTTTATTTCTAGTTTTTTCTTGCCAGAATAAGCATTTTGTTTCTTCTCCATGCTAGTATTGTTTGAGAATCTTGGTTCATACATAAATGTTCTTCTTAGCCTTAAAATTATGACAAGAATAAATAAGTTGGTAAAATTTTTTAGGTTATCAACTTTATGGCTCTTAATTTGCTATGTTCTAATTTTCTTTTTTTCCAAATTTTTATTTTATGAAAGCACCGTGCCAGCTGGCCAGGCTCTGTCGTGTGGGCGGGATACAATCAGTAGCTTGCAGGCTCTCTGGGATTGAAATGGGTTTCTCTGTAGGATGGGTCTTGTTTGCCAAGGCGTCGAAAATCAGATGGGCTGGACATGTAATGTGATTTGGAGATGCCGTTGGACTAGAGCTGTTACCGATTGGATCCCACAGGACATTGAAAGATCATGTGGCCGCCCACCTACAAGATGGTCAGACTTCTTCAAAACACTGAATGAACTGTTTGAGGCTCTTCATATTCCTGGAGACATTGGGCTACACTGGCACTTGACAGGGACAAATGGAAACATTACTGGCACCTGCTCCAGCAAATCGACAAATATTAGGATATCAAGTATCAAGTGATGAAAGCACCATGAATAGCAAAGTTATTCATAGTTGGATTTTGATAATGTCCCATCACCCCAGTTTCTTTACTATGATTGAAGTTCTTCCAAGGTGTAGTCTTAGAGTTGCATCCCCTGGTTCATGCCCTTTTGTAGTCAATCTTCCATTTCCCAGCTGTTCCTCTGTTTATATTTTAACCTGGGTGCCCTGGAAACAAACTATGAGGAGGAGAGTGTGTAGGAAAAATGGGAGAATACACTTTGAGATAATCCATTTCAGTAGGGCAGCAAAGCAGAACTGGGCAGAGGAAGAAGCTTGGTTATGATGTAGGTGGGCCTCACGGGTAGCTTATGCGAGATGGGAAGGTAACTTTCTCCTCACTGGCCTCTGCCACCCCAGACCCACTGGCAGGCTTAGGACTGATAAAGTCTGCAATGAGACCCTGCACGGAGTGGGCCTGAGTCCCACCAGCCCCACGAGGTGGCCGTCAAGCCACACCTGATATCAGCTTGATCTCTAGACACAGGAGTTGATCCCCACCACCCAAGCTTTCTCAGGGAGCCACGGACTCAGGCTGGAGTGGGGAATTGCTCTTTGCAGGAAAGGAAAGACAGTCCTAGGCTTTACTCAGGGTTTCTCAGAGTTCTTATTTTCCTAGCAGAAAAAGAATTTTCAGGAGTAGATGGGCAGTGAAGTCAAACAGATTTTATTATGGAGATTTTAGGATGGGGAAGGAGGAGGGAAATATTTGTTTTTAATATTTTATTATACCACTGTGAGATATACAATTACAAAGATGTTTATGCTTGGGTTTCGGTTATACAGTGTTCCAGCACCCATCCTTCCACCAGTGCCCATTTCCCACCACCAATGTCCCCGATTCCCTCCCCCTCCCAGAGTCTGCCTCTATGGCAGCTTCTTTATCTCTTTTCTCCCTCAAAACTTTCAATCTCTCCTTCTCTCTCTCCTTCTCTTACACATTGTGGATTGTGATATGTACATTTAGAGGTTATCATGTGTATCTTTTACCTGTATTTAATGCTCAGTTCTAGGTTAGTATTAGCACTTTCAACAATTATTAGCACACTGTTCCCTTCTCTGTCTGGAGGAGGGAAATTGAGGGTAATGTGCTCAAGGGAGAATGCAGGCTGCTCCAAAGGCAGAGAGCCCCAACTGATTTCCAAAGGGGGCTTTTATATTCTTGGGTTGGAATGCTCTGGAATCTTCTGTTGGGCCATCGAAGGTTGATGGGGGGTTAAGGGCTGGGTGGAAGAAGGTGGATTCATCTTCTTCAGGGTCTATTGGTGGTTAATGGGTCTTATCAGATCTTTATTCCTGGTTCCAAAAGGTGATAGCCTAATGATGAAAATTCATTGCATTGCAGGCCTCCCCTAAGGTCCCCCTCGCACCCCCATCTGCCTGCCTACATCAGTTGAAATTCCAAAAGAACTCCCAAAGAACCCTGTAGGGAGCATTGGGGTCTGAGGAGCCTTTTTTAGAGGCAAGGGGTCTGAGCTTTCAGACCCATATCTTAATCATTCTTGAAAACTTTTTCTTAAATTCATATGCTATGTCTTACCCTACTGTTAATGAGAGTTTCTTACATACATGTTCTAACACCAGACTGGACACAAGGGGATCTGTTTCCCTTCACCAATGTCCTGTAGGTGTCCACCCCTCACCCTGCACTGCCTTCCCCATCCCTCCATCCCCTGGTGGGCTCATTTCTATAGACTGACACTAACCGTTATTGACTTGGCTGCCCCTTTGTTACAGAGCCTTGAGCTGAGCAACTCCCGAGGAGAGAGCAACCTTCTCTGGAGTCATCAGCTTTTGAAACTTGGGGTTAAGTTCCTTGAAAGTTGTTGGGTGAAACGCCCTATTGAGCTCTTGACTCTTGCTACACTTAGCATATGTTCAGAACTGCTCCCTGCCTTTAGGGAATCTCTGGAGCAGGCACAACGGGAGTGTGGGCAGAATTGGATTGATTTCATAATTTTATATGGCAAAATATTCTTATTATAAATCTTGCTTGTTCCAGCACAATACTGTTTTTGCCCCACTGGTTCCCCACGGGGACAGACATGTGGTCACTACAAGAGATGCTTGCCCACGATGGATCAACCATAATGTAATCAGCTCTGCTAGTTCAAAGAGACATGCCAATGTGACTCTGTGCAAGCTGACATGTGTCTGATTCTAAAGGTATATGCCACTGGTTCCCACGGGGGGACAGACATGTGGTCACTACAAGAGATTCTTGGCCACGATGGATCAACCATAATGTAATCAGTTCTGCTAATTCAAAGAGACATGCCAATGTGCCTCTGTGCAAGCTGACATATGTCTGATTCTAAAGGTATATGGCAAAGTGAATTATTCTGGCGGATTATGGACCTTAGGGGATCTAGAATTTGCTGGAATCAGCTGGTAAGAAGTATTAATGCCATTCTTTACAAATTATATTTTGGTTTCTAAATGTGACCTTTCCCCACTCTGCTAGTGGAATTCCTATCTCAGGGAGTCAGCTCTGGCATATCAGCATTTGCTAAGCTTGAGCCAAAGGGCCCAACTGAAGATCTGCATTTCTATAGGTCATTCACTTAGCTTTGTCCCAAGACAACCCAGCCCACGATGGGCTGGGCTGGAAGCCTTGGCAGGCTTCTGACAGTAAAAGAAGCCAGGAAGAAGGAGAAGGGACTTTTGGCCATTTTGGCTCTCTTGGCCGGCTAGGATCTCTGCCCAGATTTATTTCTTCCTACTTGCTGTTTGGGCCTAAGCACATGGCGGTGGCCATCTTGACTGTGAACTCTAAACCACCACGTGGTCTTGGGTCTGGCTCGGAATAAGTAGTTTGGGGGTTTCTTGATATTAGATTGTAATGCCAGAATTTGTGTGAGTAAAAGCTTTTTGGAACCTTTCTGGATTCGTGAATCTTTGTCTAGTGGCCAGCGACTGACTGATCCCCTGGGGCAAAAGGGGATCCTGTCCTGATACCCAATTTTTTGGGGAACCCAGTTTTTCCGACAGAGGGTATCTCAGAGGCTTGCAGACATTGCACTTCAGAATTCACTCAGATTCTGCCCTGATTCTGCCCAGTCATATTTGCTGCTTCTCAGTCACTGATAGTGGTTGTAAATGAGGATATTCCTATTTTCACTCCTTGGTTCCTGAGAGTGTCTCCTATCTACTGGGTACACTGCATCATGAAATGGTTATGGATTTAGGGGGTGTGCCACGTCTCAAGGGTGATACTCTCCCATCACTGTGTATTTTCTTGTGAATCTTTGAGGCTGACTATATCTGGGTTATATATCCTACGTATAATATATCTGGGTTATGGTAATCCTAGAAATTACTCTTCTAGCTAAATATATAGTATGAATTAGAACAAGTGCTTCCAATAGTTATTTGTCCACTACCACGCCTCTGTTGTATATATTGAAGTCCTTTGGACTGAAGAGATGATTGGCAAGATTTAATTTTGGTGTGTCTGATACCTGAACTCCTTTGGATGGTGGTGCTCATCCTACCCCTGTTAGCTATGGGAAAAACATCCACCTCTAATGTGTGTTGATTTATTTTACCTTGAATTCCTACCCTGTCCATCACAAAAGGGGTCCAGTGTATTCTTGTTAACAAGCAGTTGATTCAGATTCTGAAATCATAGGAAACCATATGAAACTCAGTGCCCCATAGGAAACTCAGTGATTCGGGGATCCCTGGTGCTGCAAGAGAGTGCACAGGTTATAACACACAACAACAACAACAACAACAAAAAAAAAAACAAATGCGTAACCCTTGTCAGCACCACAATCAGAGATGAGTGAACATCATGACCAGGAGTGCCAACCCAAGTAAGCTTGTGTATGAGCACAAGCAAAGTGACACTATGAACATCATCATCAAGCCTGTTGTGTGGCCCCAAGTTAATACAGTAACAAGGGGATGAAGCAACTGTACTGAGAAAGGCGAACAATATGCTCTTTACTGCAAGGGCAGAAATTTGTAACATCTTTGTTTTCACCTTATTGATATGCGTTTCACATTGCTTACCTCAGTCTAGTGCCCAAAGGGACAGGGGTTTTGCTTTATCTTCTTTTGATCGCTTTCTAGAAAATAATGTGTCACCAGAATTTTTGAGCTGGTAGCTCTCACACTCATTTTAATTTGAGTCAAGGGAGCAGTTTAGATCCTGGAAATTACTCTTCTAGCTAAATTCAAAGTATAAGAGATGCCAATGCTCCCAAATCTCTGAAAAAATGAAAACTCGAATTCATCACTTCAGCAAACAAATGGAAACTAGCTGCTTTCCCTGGCACTAAAGTCTGCCAACTTTAATTTCCCCTAGTCATGATCATAAGAAGAAACATTATGGCCTAGAGTCTATGATCTTAGCTTAGAAACCCTGTGACTTTCCCCTTTTCTCAGTCCCTGTGCTAACTGAATTTCTCATTTACTGGGCCTGATTTATGCCTCTTCTGTGGCCAGCTCAGGAAAGGAGAGCATACTGGTTTAGTTTCCTTCTGATACCTGGACCACAATTCACTTGTGAATCTTGTCAAACAGGTCCTGTTGCCTCAAGGTTGGGTTGCAGCAAATGAGACAAACAAGTGGCAAATACACACAGACTGTCCAAGCTTTAGGGTCTTCTGTACAGTATTGTTCCCCACCTGGGCTGACGTTGTTTAAGTTGACAGAGGCAATAACATACAATAGGTGGATGAAGATCAGAGGCTGTAGTACATAACTAATCAGCATTCACCCTTAAAAGTATAAAGTTATGACAATTTCTTACTTTGTTTTTGCCCATGTAGTCCCAACATTTTACAAGACCCTGAACATTTTTTTCCTTTTTTTAATTGAATCACAGTGAGATGCACAACTATAAAATTGTTCATGATTGGACATCAGTCATCACTTGATCACTTGACATCCTATTATTCATCGATTTGCTCGAGCAGGTGCCAGTAATATTTTCATTTGACCCTATCATGTGCCAGTGTAGCACAATGGCATCTGGTTGCTTCAGGAATACAAAGAGCCTCAAACCGTTTGTTCAGGGTCTTGACGAAGAAGTCTGACCATCTTGTAGATGGGCGGCCACGTGATCTTTTGACATCCCTTGGGATCCAGTCGGTAATGGCTCTAGTCCAACGGTCGTCTCCAAATCACATTACATGTCCACCACTGATTCGATGCCTTGGCAAACAAGACAGTGTTTCGCTTGCCAAGGCATCGAAAATGAGACTTCAATCATACAATGTTCTAATACCTGGTCCCTTCACCAGTGTATATTTCCTACCACTGATGTCCCCAGGTTCCCTCCCTGACCCCCTTCCTCCGTGGAACACACTTTTCTTTCTTTTTTTTAAAACAATTTTGTGATACCACCATGATATATGCAATTATAAAGTTGTTCATGATTGGGTTTCAGTCAGTGTTCCAGCACCCATCTCTCCACCAGAGTACCCTTCCCAACACCGATGATCCCAGATTGTTCTCTCTCTCTCTCTCTCTCTCTCTCTCTCTCTCTCTCTCTCTCTGTCTATTTTTTCTTTAGGGCATTATGGTTTGCAATACAGATACTGAAAGTGTATCATGTATAACCCTTTACCTACTTTCAGCATGACCCTGGACAGTCTTATCCCATACTTATCTGGTACGCTTTTGTGACTGGCAAATCTTTGTTGTCTATTCTTCCCTGCTGTATTATTCTTTCCTGGGTGCAGTTTTTTAAACCCTTTGCATTTTGATATCTAAACTCTTACCTAGGGGCCCCTCCCATGCTTGGAGTTGTTGCTGTTGTTAGGGCACTGATCACCACATTCACTCTACTTCCTCCAGATGAGTACTGCTAACTCTTAATCTTCTAACCCCACTGAGAGTATTAAAGTCTCATTACCACAGAGGCACCTTGACTTTCCTTGCCATGTGACTGCTTTTCTGCTTACAGCCAGATTCACATGGGCTAAAGGAAAGGATGGGTTTCCTGTATCAACAGGAAGTTAGGGAGAGACATATTCCATAGAAATCACACATGCTGGGTCATTGATTCCAAATTACATCCATAATGCCTAGTACTACATTTAGTTTTATTAATAAACTTCTTATCCTTAGATAGAAATTATGGTTGCAAGTGCATCCTCGTAGCATTTGTTTGCCTGAAAATGGGAGGCATATGGAGGAACCAGACTTTGTGATCAGCACAGGCAAATGGGAGGGATATGGAGGAACCAGGCTTTTGTGATCACTAGAATCAGGGACCAGCAAGGTATATTTATGCTGGTTGGCATATATTTGGGGTACAGACTCCTCAATCCGGGAGCATTCTTACCTGTGCCATTAAACTAATAGGTTGACTTTCTCCAGAACCCACCCATTGGTGGAGGTGAGTGGTTTAAATCTGATTATCACTTTCTGGAGAAGGAACCGAGTTATGCTATTGTTTCTACCTTGTAGAATTTTAGTGATAGCACTCAGCCCAACTCCTGCATGCTGGATGACAGGACTGTGGTTTTTTTTTTTTGGGGGGTCACACCCAGAGATGCTCAGGCATTACTCCTGGCTCTTTGCTCAGGAATTACTCCTGGCAGTGCTTGGGGACCATATGGGATGCTGGGTATTGAACCCGAGTCCGCCGGTGCAAGGCAAATGCCCTACCTGCTGTGCTATCACTCCAGTCCCAGGTTTTCTTATTTGGAGACAGCATGTCTTTGAATTACAAAAAATATGTTGTTTGTTATAATATCAATGGGAAAACAGAAAAAAATTATCTGTCAGTCCTGGGCCACAGTCTGGACAGAATTTGAATATTCTCTCCATTGCTGTGTAAGCCATGGAGAAAATATTCTTTGGGTTTTCTTATTTCCTTCCACATCCCAAAAATGTTGAGTACTTTGAAGTTAATTGGTGTGCCTACATTGTCCCAGTGTGATGAGAGAAAGAGCAAGAGTGAGCAAGAGCCAGAGAGAGTGAGAGAGAGCAAGTGAGAGATTGATTATAGATAGATAGATAGGTAGGTAGGTAGGTAGCTAGATAGATAGTTAGAGAGATAGAGATAGAGAGATAGAGAGATAGAGATAGAGACAGATACTCTGAAAGACTGAGTAATGAATGTCCTGTTAGGTGCTCGCTTTCCTTTTTGACCCTGAGCTGCTTGAATGAGCTCTGGAGCTCTGGATACTTTGGACCATGAACTACAATAAGGTGTTTTTTTTACAATAAGGTGTTTTAATATGAGTGAATGAATGATTACAAATGATTATTTGCTTATTTATTTCATTTTTGGCTCACACCCAGAAGTTCTTAGGCACTATTCCTGCTCCTGTCCTCAGGAGTGACCCTGGTGTTGCTTTGAAAACACAAGTGGTGCTGGGGATTCAAACCAGGGTGGGTGGCATGAAAGCAAGTGCCTCAACCCTTGTACTATCTCTCCAGCCCCAAATGGTTGTTGAATATAAAAGAGCTTTGAATCTTTGCTGGGGCGTTTTTGTGACCAGAAATTAGGCTTTAGAATCTTAGTTCGTGTTTTTATTAATCAACCTTGTGTAAAACTGGATTTGTTTTATGTCTTATTCTAGAAGTCACAGTTTTCAAAAATTTATCAATAGTCTTAAGTGAAGACTTACTGCATTAGTACGCCTAATTCTAGAGTGTCCTATTATTATTTTCTATACATTACCATGGATAGAATCCACATTCTTCATCAATTAATGAACATTAATAATAATATTAATAATAATATTAACGCTATTATTAATGTATCACCTTTATTAATTTAAGTGTCACCTTTATTATTAATGTTAATTAATTGATGAAGAATAATCCACATTCTTCATCAATTAATTAACATTAATAATAAAGGTGAAGAAGAAGAAGTGATATTGATGAAGAATGTGGATTATTCTTCATCAATTAATAACATTAAAAAAGGTGACACTTTTGGTATATACCTACCGACCGACCAATCACCGATCTATCTATCTATCTATCTATCTATCTATCTATCTATCTATCTATCTATCTATCTATCTATCTATCTATCTATCTATCTATCTATCTATCTATCTATCTATCTATCTATCTATCTATCTATCTATCTATCTATCTATCTATCTATCTATCTATCTATCTATCTATCTATCTATCTATCTAATCTTCTATTTATTTATGTTTTTCTTTTAGGGCCACAGCTGGCAGTGCTCAGGGCTTATGCCTAACTCTGCACTCAGATATCAATCCTGGTGAGGCTCGGGAGACCATTTGGGGGCCAGGGATTGAACTCTGGTTGGTCACATGCAAGGTTTTACCTGCTGCTTTACCTACCTCTCTGGTCCCAGTACATATGTCTCTGATTGAATTTGCCTTCCTATTATTCAGGGACTCGAGTTATTTTACATTGCTCCTCCTGACCTCATCCCATAGTTCCCTGATGTTCTGTTCATTTCCTTTCAAACTTTCTCCCAACAACTTCAGCTGTTTTCTAGAGGATTCCTGATCTCATCTTGGAGCTTCTCTATTGTTTTCTGAACTGCTATTATTCTGTTGTTCAAACCATCTATTGCGTTTTTATATTACCTCCTATATTCTTCATTTTTGCCATCTCTGAATGTAGTTGTCTCATTTTTGACTGGTTTCTATGACGTTTACTCAGACTTGCTCTGCTCCTGCTGTTCTGAGGGTGGAATCTTTATAGCTAGCACCCCTGAGGTGTGACGAGTAGTTCAGTCACATGTTTCATTCAAGAAATGTGTGCAGCCTTGCCTGCTGAAATGGCGAAGCACAGGCATTGAAGGAAGGGAAATTTGCTTCCAAAATAACTCCTATTTTTCATCTTGAAATCAAATGTGAAAGACTAGAGCAGTTCATTGCTTTCTCTAGACCATAACAATGGCAAGGAACATTGGAGGTATGTGGAATAAAAATTCATGTTTTATACACTCTGCTATTCAGGAAGTGGAAGCAAATAAAATGAACTTACTCCTTTTAGGATTTTGTAAGTATCCTGTCTGAGTGCCTTCTGTATGAACCCTTTCCTGGATTGAATGAATTTAGGGTCCTTATCCTTTGTGCTCCGATACCACTGTGTCTGCCTGTCTCACACAGTTACAGAGATTGCAAATTGAAAAGAAGCAGACACCTCCAATGGAATGAGAGACATATGAGACTTACTGGGTAATGTCTGAAGGATAAGGGTATAAGTAGGGGATATGTTAGATTTCAGTGATAGTTTGCAGTCATGAAAGGAGAGAGAAGACGGAAAGGTTTGGATAGAGAAGGCTCAAGAACATCACATAGTTCTGAGAAAATTTTGGCCTGGTCAGTGAATTGTCCTCTGACAATGTTGCCCATTAGAATAATCCTGTGTTAGGAGGCAAAGGGCTAGTTCTCGTTTTCTGCCATTCCCTGTTAATTTCTGGGAGCACCTCTGGGTTTCAAGGCATCCATCAAGAGGGTATCTGGAGGTTGTCAACTAAGCCTGCGGCAGGTTCTCTCAGCAGAGATCTGATGCATGTGTTTCCATAGAAACCATAAAAATGTGTCTTGTTTTTAAACAGTTCATTGGTAGAGCTTTAATTTTTACCTTAATTAAAAACAATTGAGATAATCACATTGAGGCATGGTCAGAGATGAAGAGGAGAAGCAGCTAGGAGACCCAGAGAGTCCTTTTTATAGTCACTTGGTCAGTTGTCTTGATTATGTAGGAAAATAATTAAAGCCAAAGGGATTTGGGAACAAGAGTGCTGGTGTGCTCCTTTAAAGGATGAGCAAGTGTTTGAGTCAGGCCACACTTTCAGAACAGGCTGGTGAAATTCAGCCCTCAGTTTGTGGGAAGCCGATCGACCATTGAAATAAATAACAAAATATGTAAATAAACAAATCTATTAATTCACAAAGCCACCAAAGAGTCTCTCTTTGTCAAGTCTATGGGTCCTAGTGAGCACAAGAATTATTGGTGGCTAGGTCACATAGATAATTATTAATTATGATTTTAGAAAAGCGATGTTTTCTTAATGGTTCCATTTACTCCTGAATCTCAGTAACTAGTTTTAGTCCAGTACTAAAAGCCAACATTAAAACTGTTTTCAAATTCAGTATTGCAGTGAATGCTTTTAGAAATCAAAGATTTGGGCATGGAGAGATAGTACAGTGGATAGGGTGCTTTGCGCTCATGCAGCAAACCTGAGTTTGATCCCTGGCATCCCATATGGTCCTCCAAGCACTGCCAAGAATAATTCCTGAGGGCAGAGTCAGGAGTAACCTCAGCATCACCAGTTATGGTCCAAGCCAAAAAAAGGTTCACAGAAACAAAAGGAATCATAAAGTTCATAAAGGCAGGGATTGGTCTTACTCTGTGTTTTGGGGGCTTGGGTCATGGGTGGGTATGACATAGAAAACACTTGGTAGATATTTGTTGATCTATTTTAGGAGTGTATTGTGCAGGTGTTTTGAATTTTTATGGGAACTATGAATTATTTGGGTAGGAAACTCAAAGTTATTTAAGGTTTTAGAACAAGATCTCACTGGATTTAGAGAAGAATGTAAAATGCTGTCATTTTGCAGTTGTATTGGAAGACAGAAAACACTGAAGAGTTTGGAAGTGTTTTTTTTAGAAATTGGTACTGATTTTGATATGGTGATGAAAGTGAGAAGTGGAAGAAGAAAACGAGGTTTTCAAACTCAGAGACTGGATGTTTGGGAGCAGAGAGGAAGAGGAACTAGTATTTTGAGGGAAGATGCTAAGATTGGGGAGAGGAGAGCTGAGCTAGGCTTGCTTTTTACAACATCAGAGTCAAACTTGTAGTTACAATTGCCTGCTCAGGGGCCAGATCAATAGCACAGTGGGGGGGCCGGGTGTAGTCAGCGGGTAGGGCGTTTGCTTTGCACACAGCTGACCTGGGTTCCTTCATTCAGGGCATCCCATATGGTCCCCAAGCACCACCAGGAGCAGTTCTTGAGTGCGGAGCCAGGAGTTACCCCTGAGCATTGCTAGGTGGACCCAAAAAGAAAAAAATATAGCACAGTGGGGAGGGCATTTGTCTTGCACACAGCCAACCTGGGGTGGGGTCCTTCATAAATCATATGGCCCCTGAGCACCGCCAGGAGTAATTCCTGAGTGTGGAGCCAGGAGTAACCCCTGAGCATTGCTGGGTGTGACCCAAAAAGAAAAAAAAAGAATTGCCTGCTCAAAACTTGCCAGAGATTCTTGATTAGAGATACGTATTGAGAAAAAAAAACATAAAACAGTGAGATGAAGGTGAAAGCAGAAATGGGAGTTTAAGGGTTAATTGGAACAAGTCTGTTATATCTTTTGCAGACAGCTGCAAGACCATTTGTGTATTCTTCTTTAGCTTTGAATAAACAGAATAATTTGGTACATTTTAATATTTCTGATTCTTTGATGAAAGAGAAGAGAGGAATTTCTTCTACTCCAGGACCGAGCTTACCAAGATGCTATCTGTTCACTCTTTTACTCAGAGAGCAAGCTCAGTGATTTACATAAAGATTGTGTACATATATACCCAAGAGAACTGACTTATTTATCTGTGTATGGCATGCATCTGAAAGAGTCTCTGGATGACAGGAGATGCTCAATTAATATTTATTCAATTATGTAAGTTAATTTTCACAATGCTTTTTGAGTTTAGTATGCAATGCAAGATATATTGAACACTTAAACCTCATAGGAACCCTGAGAACAACTGTCAATTCATTTTTTTGGTGACTTTATATCTCTATTTATTTAAATATTTAAAAATAATTTTAATTTTATTATACCACCGTGAGATAAGCAATTACAAAACTGTTCATGATTAGGTTTCATTCATACATTGTTCCAGCACCATCACTAAACCAGTGCACATTTCCCACCACCAATGTCCCCTGATCCCCCTCCTCTCCCCCCTGCCTGCCTCTATGGCAGGCACTTTCCTCCTCTCTCTCTCTCTCTCTCTCTCTCTCTCTCTCTCTCTCTCCTCTCTCTCTTACGCATTGTGGCTTGCCCTACAGACATTTAGGGATTATCATGTAAATCCCTTTGTGTACATTCAATGTTCAGTTCTAGTGTGGCGCTAACATTTCCCATAGTCAGTAGAGCACTAGTATATATTTATATACCACTAATGAATGCAGTTATTCTATATCTGTCTTTTACCTTCTGACTAATTTCACTCAGCTTGATACTCTCCATGTCCATCTATTTGCATGTAAATTTCTTGACTTCGTCTTTTCTGACAGCTGCATAGTATTCCATTATGTAGATGTACCACAGTTTCTTTAGCCAGTCTTCTGTTCTTGGGCATTCAGGTTGTTTTCAGATTCTGGCTATTGTGAATAGTGCTGCTATGAACATAGAAGTGCAGATAGTGTTTCTTCTGTGTGTTTTTGGGACTCCAGGGTATATTTCCAGGAGTGGTATTGCTGGGTCAAATGGGAGCTTCATATCTAGCTTTTGAAGGAATGTCCATATTGTTTTCCAAAAGGGCTGGACCAGTTGGCACTCCCACCAACAGTGAGTGGGGAGTCCCTTTCTCCCCGCACCCACACCAGCACTGGTTGTTCTTGCTCTTTTGGGTGTATGCCAGTCTCTGTGGTGTGAGATGATATCTCATTGTTGTTTTGATTTGCATCTCCCTGATGATTAGAACAACTGCCAATTCTGTTTAAACACAAGACAGCTGAGCTCTAGAGAACCCAAATATCTACTCTGAATCCTGTAGCTAGTATAAGCACATAGAGCAATTTGAGTAGGCCAGGTAATGCTCAGTAACAGCTTTCCAGAAAATTTCTTGTGTACATGAAATCCACGCTAGGTCTGAGAAGTCGCTGAGCAATTCTGTAATTCCAGGCTTTGTCAAATATACTGACACAAGCTGCCACAGTTCCTACGAGTTGTTTTCCCTTTGACTTATAACCTTGATATGTCCCTATATCAAAATATAGACTACACACTGTAGTCTCCCTAGAATACCAGAAACGAATGCGACTGGGCTCTTGCCATTTACCAGACCTCCGTGTTAAGGTTTATTATATGAAACCTCACAATATTATGGGAGAGCTGTTTTGAGCACATGCTATTTATTTTTCTGCTCAGAGGTGAAGAATGACATATCTGTAAGGTAGGGTTAATGTGTTCATGTGTTGAACTTGAGGGTTTGTTCTGCTGCATTCCTGGTGCCTAGCTTGGAGCTTGGTATCTACTAGGTCCTGTATGTGATTTTACAAACAGTCCCTAGTCACTGAGCCAATAAACAGTCACTGAGCCAAAAAGCAGGCAGTGTGATTTCAAGGCTCTTCCTTTGCTGGGGCACATTAAATATGATCATGTGGTCTTCTGTCCGTGAGGGCAGTGCAGTGTAGGCTGATAACTTCCTGTCCTTTAGATTGGCTGATCCCATCCTCTATATTCTGATACTTTGAGCCAATCTCCCTCCCTCCCTCCCTCCCTCCATCCCTCTCTCTCTCTCTCTCTCTCTCTCTCTCTCTCTCTCTCCCTCTTGCTCTTGCTCCTACTCTCTTGCACTCTTGCTCTCTCCTCACTCTCTGGCTAAAGGTTGAACTTAGAGCCTCACATAAGCAAGAGAAGTAAGTGTTTTTGGTTAACTTGAAGCTGCACCTTCAAGTTCTATTTTTTGACACTTGGGGAAAAGAGAGAATGCCTGATTCATCCTGCACCCCCCACCCCACCCTGACCTCCATTGCTGGTGGCCAGGCTGCGGAGGTGGCCTCCTGCTCTAGGCAGGGTGGGAAGGGAGGCCGAGGGAGGAAGGCAGCCACACACTCAAGAGGTGAGGGTTAGCTCAGAACTAGCTCACTCCTCCCACAGGCCTTCTTCAGGAGAGGGAGCCGGTCCCTTTTCACGGCTCCACTAGAGGGACCCAAATGCAAAGGAAAAATACTTCTCCGAGACGCCAGTGTCTGCATCCTGCCCACAGCCTCCAGGAGCAGGACTGGCTGGGCCGTGCTTGGAGCATGCAGGAGGCCCGGCAACAGTTCTGGCTCTGTCTTCACCCTCCTGATTGCAACGTTTACAATCAATAAGTTTGCAATCAGGATTTCTGGAGCCACTCTCCAAAAGACGGGCAGGGACCACTCTGTTCCTGTCACCCCCCTGCCCCCCCCCCCCTGCCCGCTGCTTGTGCCAGCACTGGACTATCTTCAGAGCAGAAAAGATGGATTTGGAAGGACTCTCGGCAAACAGGGGGATGAGACTGGTGTAGTGTCACGTGGGACGGGGCCTTGCGAGCCAGATGGAGGACTCTCTACTCTTGCTCACTTCCCTTCCCTTCCCGCTCTCGGCAGCCTGAGAGACTGTTAGGAGTTTGCTGCTTCTCTCCCCATCATGGCACCATCTGAGATGTAACGCTCACTTAGCGCACTATTGTTGAGACAGATAGAGTGATCTATTTTGACAACGTGGCTTACAGGATGGATGTATTTGTGAAATATCAGGCACTTTTATTATTATTTCTTAACACTGCTATGGAATACTTTTCAGTTTTTGAACAGCTTGTGTGCTTGCTGCAAGCATTTGGGGGGCATAGTCTGGTGTATGTTTTCTGGGATAAAATCTGATAGAAAGCGAGCTTCTAAAATAACTTCTTATAAAAGAGTTTCATGTAGTTTCTGTTGTAGACAATCTTATTTCTTTGAAATAAGATGTTGTAGACATCTTATTTCTTTCCCCCACCTAGAGGAGAAAAATATAATTCTGCATGCGGTGTGTGTGTGTGTGTGTGTGTGTGTGTGTGTGTGTGTGTGTGTGTGTGTGTGTGTTGCTGGAGATCACACCTAGGGCCTCCAACATGTAAGGTAAATATTTGTTCCTCTGCTGAGCCACATCTCTGGCCTCGTAGTTAAGCTTAAAGAAATGTATTTATTATTTGAGGGTTTATGAGAGTTTGCTAATTAAAGTTTCAGAAATGCTGGCATGGAGCCAAAATGGCTAAGCAAGAGAGGGGCTCAGAACCTATATGTGAAAGATGGGCATTAAAACTGGCAAGGCTAAATATTTCACCTCTAGAAGAATCCTTGGTGATTTTCTTACCAAACAATTGCAATAGAGGTGCCGATGAGATTAGTCATGACCAAAAGCACTTACTATGACATGGCCTGAGTGTGTAGTGCTTTGCTTATTTTTATCCTCACAATAATTGTCTGTGTGGTTTATTATGTTTCTTTCTATATTGGAGAGGAAGTTGATGCATAGATTGGTTAAGGGTTTACTGGGTGCTCTGAGGGTAGGTGGGTGGGTCTCAGGATCTTTGAGTAGGTGTGTTAATGAGTCAGTGAGTCAGGCTTTGGGTTCCTGCCTGTGATCAGAGCACACAGACTGAACACATACGAGCAAAGCCAGAGAATAATCCATCAGGACACCTGCTACCCACTGAACACTGATGAAGCCAGGCACTCTATTACAGGTATCAGCTCGTCTAATCCTTACCACATCCCCATGGAGTAGAGACATCATTACTCTGTTATCATATTGGCACTCACATCACCTCCATCTACTATTCTCAGGTTAATCAGGGCGATGCTCTTACTGACATGTTAGAGCTAGCCCAACATTTTATAGTAAGTCTCCCTTTTTATTTTAATGGGCAAACTAGATTATTTCAGACCAATGGATGCCAGTTAGGGTTGGCTCTTTTATCACAGGATAAAACTAACCAAGCAATCTATTTCTTTTGGAGCCGAAAGTATGAAAAGAAGCTACTTTTGAGCTTAGGGTGCACTGAGAACTGAGCCTGGATTCAGATGAATGGCCTATGAAGAATCCGCTAGCTGGAGGCAGGAGGGAAATCTGGCACAAGTCCTGGAACAGGATAAAGATGTGTGAAATCCTTTCAGAAACCGTAACTTACGTGCCTCTTCCACCTGCCTCTTCTCTGCCTGTTTCTGCCAAGAAACATGACCCTTTGTTCCATGGCTTCTCAACGCAACTGGAGGACTCCGTGTGCTCTGCAGGGTAGGAATAATGACTGATTCTCACTGAGGACAAAACAAAACATCACAGACTCCTTCCTGTCCAGATTCAGGGACTGAGAGCCTTACCCGGTGGAAAGAAGTCTAATGAGATGATTTTGCATTAATGGATGTCCATGTCTGTCATCTTTTGAGGGAATCCTCATGTACTATGATGGCAGAAAATATTATCTAGTTTTCTAGATATTAGGAAGGAAAGGACCAAAGGGAAGAATTATTTTTAAAAATCAGGATGGTTGGCTTTTTCCATTCTGGAGAAGCCCATGTTCTCTCTTGAACTCTCATTCTCTTCTCTCTTTCTCTTCTCTCACATTTCTCTAAAATTCATTCAATTATGAATTGTTTTGCTTAACTGTATTGAAACAAATCAAGAGGGTTAGATGACAAGAATGTGGGGTTTAAATTAAAGGCTCCAGAAATATTTTGTTTTTCTTTTGGAACCACTGTAGGATTTCACTTCTCACTCCCACTGCCATTAAAATGAGGCATCACCTTGTGGCTTGATGTGGGCTACTGAGCTTCAACAATGTAAGTAGTGATCTAAAAGCATTTTGAAGCATAAAAACAAGAGCGACTACAGTTCAGAGATGGTGGAACATGGAGCTGGCATGAGCCAGAATCCCAGATACCTCTCCATGGTTGCTATACCATTGCTAGACAGGTGGTCCTGGAATCTATTACATCATGGACAAATGCACACTCCTATATTTAGCATCTTGTATAGGCAGCCAAACCCAGTATGGGTTGATAAACTCTGTTTCTGGGACTTACCACATGCTGAGAAGTCTTGAGAAGCAGAGTGACCACTTTGGGGCACGATGTCTCATAACCATTTGAAAGACAGGCTTTTACACATGTATTACATTCTGGCCATGGGTCTGACATCTGTCATTGGATAGGACACATCACCTTGAGTGATGGCTGCTTAGTAGATCTCCAAATGTTGGAACAACAACCTTGAAGAGTTCCCTGCTGTCTTTTCTCCTGGAAAAGAACTTCATGAAGGTGACCTGGTCTAATGAAAAATGATCTTGGTAGGACTTTTGATACATTTTTTAGTTCCCCTTTTGTCTTCTCCCTTCATCTTACCATATATATTAAGGCCTGACTCTAGGATTGAGGGGTGAGGCAATATCTCATATAGTCTGATCTAGCTCTCCTGACCCATCTGGGATTCCACACCTAAAAAAATCCAGTATAAATATTTCCTTAAAATTTTCAGATTTATCTAATAATCTCTTAACAAAAGTCAAGATGTCAGAGCTTCCTGGCCCCATGTTCACACACGTCTCCTTCTTCATATAAGCACATGTTAAGTCATTTGCTTTTGCAAATTTTCCTGGCTTTCCTTTGCTCATTTAGACCTGATTCATCAGTATTCCACTGTTTTCCTTGGTTAAATATATGAAGCTACTGTTTTTTGATAAATGGAAATTAATTTTTTTTTTTTTTGCTTTTTGGGTCACACTTGGCGATGCTCAGAGGTTACTCTTAATTTTTTAAGAAAAATTTATTATATCACCGTGAGATATACAATTACCACTGTCCCATTTCCACCACCAATGTCCCCACACTCCCTCCCACTCCAACCCCAGCCTGCCCCTATAGCAGGCACCTTTTCTTACCTCTTTCTCTCATCTCTATCTCTGTCTCTATTTTTCTCTTTCTCTTCTCTTATACTTTGTGGCTTGCCTTACAGATATTAATGGTTTATAATGTAAGTCTCTATGTGTATAGTGAGTTCTAGTGTGACATTATAATTCCCCATTCCCCATCAACCTCCCCAGTTTGTTGCAACTGCAATGATCATGACAGTGCGTAATACAGTGTATACATATGAAAGATCCTGGGAAGGACCTGGTCTTAACCTTCATTATTATCTAAGCCTGTCATCCTTAGTGCAGCTGTGGGTCTGGTCTGTCTCTAGGCTGGCTTTGCTGGTTGTGGAGGCTGTTTGCCCATAGCCACACTTGCTGCCACGGAGGTGGAGGAATAGGGGAGGAGCTCAAGTCCCCGCTCCAAGTCTGGCCAGCGCGCCCCCCCCCATGTGTCTGCTAACCCTAGGAGCTATGTTGGATAATTTTCCTTGATGCTGAAAGGGGATGAGAATAATAATTATTTTTCAAACTAGTAGTATATTAACATGGTCTAGGGAATATAACCTTGTTATTGGAAACCCTTGGCTTAAGCAATATCAAAAACTGGATGGACACATTTTAAGAAAGCCATTTAATTAAGTTATTCTCTCACTTATCATCTACTAAGTGGGGGGATATTTAGTAAATGTGAACAATAATTTCTTAATAAAAGGTATGTTAAATTAAAAACAAACCATAGAGAGCCAAAGTGGGCAGGGAGATCCCCAGAATCCTATATGGCCCCTGAGCCCTGCCAGTAGTGACTCTGAGCACAGAGCCAGTAGTAAACCCTGAGCATTGCTGGGTGTCACCTCCAAACAAAAACAAAACCTAGAAAACACATGATGAGAATTGTATGCTTATTATCTCTAGAATGACAATGACGATTTTCTTCAAAATCTCACCTTATAGCCAGAGAAATGTCTCAGTGGACTTAGTGAACACTTTGCTTGCAGGAGACCCACGTTTGGCCCCCTGACATACAGCTTTAATAATTCAGGGAGCAACCACTGAGCACAAAACCTGGAACAGCCCCCTGGGCACTGCTAGTGGTGGCCTCCAAACAGAAACCCCATCTTACAATTATTCAAACCTGACTTTTCCATTGTGGGGGAGTACATCATGAGACAATTTCCCTGTGTATTCCTATAGTAGCACCATTAAGAGAATAAAGAACCTTTTGTGGCTGCCCTCAAGGTATTTTGGAACCAGTAGTGTCAATAATAGAACCATGGGAGCAGGGAGAGCATACCTTGCCTATGGCTGAGTGGGCCAAAGGGTGTGCTAATTTGCCTGATAAACAGTGAATACAGGCTTACAGAATAGTCACAGGAGTGAGTATGGTTTGAATGAAGTCAGTTTTGGGCACTGGCATCTACAGGCTCATTCATAGACCTTCAGATTTTCTAAAAGTAAAACTTTTCTCCTGAAGTTATGTAATGCTGTTGGAAAATTTTCTTCTGAGACGCCTCCCCCACAAACAAAATCAGTATGCAGAGATAAAAACTGTGAGAGAATCTGAAATCTGAGAATAAGCTGGTGACTCCAAGTGGTTGTCCAAAGGGAGGGACCTAGGCATTAGCAAAACTGGATCCACATAAGGGAAAAGAGCAAGTTCAAACAGAAGTGCAGTGTGGATAAAGTCAGCTCCTGGAGCAGGCTGTGTTGGTTAGAGCTTTGCTTGAATATGAAGACTGCTCCATTATAATGAATGGAACTTGAGGGTTTTTTTTTTTTTGTTTGTTTGTTTTTTGTTTTTGCTTTTTGGGTCACACTCGAGATGCTCAGGGGTTACTCCTGGCTCTTTGCTCAGGAATTACTCCTGGTGATGCTCGGGGAACCGTATGGGATGCCGAGGATAGAACCCCCGGGTCAGTCGCACACAAGGCAAACGCCCTACCCACTGTGCTATCTCTCCGGCCCCTGGAACATGAGCTTTTAAAGCTCAAAAAATCAAGAATTTCAAAACTAATGGAAACCATCAATCAATGGTTTATTGATTTTTAAAGTTTAACATTCCATTATAACATTGCATGGGTTTCCTGTGTACATAATTAAAATCATATATATATATGTATATATATATATATGGCATGTATATATATATATATATATACACACACACATACATACATACACCATATTGTTTCCAAATGAAAATCCAATTTTCTACTTTATATAATTGACATTTTTGTTTTAGTTTTGGGCCACAATGGGCAGTGCTCAGGACTTACTCCTGGCTCTGTGCTTAGGAGTCTTTGGGGCCTTGGGGGACTGTATGGGGTGCCAGGGATCGAACCCAGGACAGCCATGTGAAAGCAAACACTACCACCTGTACTATCTAGCACTAACCCTTTTAATTTAACACACACACATTGATACACACACACACACACACACAACTTCCCACCCTTCTGATAACCACAAATTGATTTTATTTCTCTCTCACACATATTTCTCTCAAACACATATCTCTCTCTCACACATTTCTTGCTCTCTCACAGACACACGAATTTCTCTCTCACACACATATTTGCCTCACACACGAGATTCTTTCTCAAACAGAATGTGAGGGACTGAGTTATTCTTGGTGAGAAAACTTACTCATTTGAGCAGTTGTTTCGAGCAGGGACTTGGAGCTTTGATGCAGTCTGCCACATTTCACACATGGCTTCAAGTTTGCTCTGGTATCCTCAGGTGGCAGATGAGAAGAGAGACCAGTATGTTCTTGGCCTTGAGGGTGATTCATTTTTTTTCTCATATTTGTTACAGCCTGTCAATATTCTCCACTACACAAGGAACACTGAGTTTGGCAGCATTTCAGAAAGACGAACTGGAAGTTTAGCCAGTCTTTGCTTGCAAACATATGATTTGGACTGACATGTGCCTAATAGCAGCAGAGGGTTTTAAGGCTAGAGTTTTCCCCCTTTTACTACCTATTTCACTGCTTATACCAAAAGCAGTGATATTTAAAACTTTCTCTCCTTTTCACTTTAAAACTATTTTGTAAAATTATATATTCTATTCCCTATTTCTTATTTTTAGATTTTTATTATACCATCATGAGATATACAATTACAAAGCTATTCATGGTTGTGTTTTAGTCATACAGTGTTCCAGCAGGCATACCTCCACCAGTGCCCACTTCCCACCACCAATGTCCCCTGATTCCCTCCTCTCCCCCAGCCTGGCAGGCACTATTTGTCCTCTCTCTCTCTCTCTCCCTCCCTCCCCTCCCTTCTTCCCTCACTCCCTCCTTCCCATTCTCTTTCTCTTCTTTCTCCTACACATTGTGTCTTGCAATACATACATTTAGGGATCATCATGTATATCCCTTTGCCTACAAGTAATGCTCAGTTCTAGGCTGGTATTACTCTGACTCACACACTGTAATGAATTCTACCCACTGACAAAAACCTTCTGATCCATGTTTAAACTCCTGGCCTTGGATATTGGTATCATACTATTTTTTTGATATCCCGCAAATATATGTCTCTGGTATGATGATCCAGAGACTCACAGACATGGGGCAGAGATGCTACTGGCTCTCCCTGTGCCCAGCCGCTCACGAGGAGCCCAGGAGGGATGGCGGGTTCTAGCCCTGGCCTGCCACCCCAGCAGAGCCTTGCAACAAGCCAGACGACCCCCCACTCCATGAGGGCTGCCATTTTCCACATCTGGACTTCCTTCTCGTCAGAACTCCACCCAGCAGACCAGTCTATCACAGCCCAGCTCATGCGGCCACGCAGTTCATCAATAAATGCTATATTTAGAGGTGACTACAAGAGTATGCTACCCACACGGCAGAGCCTGGCAAGCTACCCATGTTGTATTTGATATGCCAAATACCAGTAACAATTATAGGCCTCATTCCCATGACTTGATGTATGATTTGAGGCTCTTTATGTTTCTGGAGCAAGCAGATGCCCTTGGGCTCTACTAGCATGAGACAGGACATATGGAGATGTAACAGGTGCCTGCTGAAGCCAATTGATGATGAACGGGAAGACAGTGACAGTGATACAGTGATCCCGCAAATAAATGCAGTTAATCTATATATATCCTTTTCCCTCTGGCTAATTTCACTCAGCATGATCCTCTCCATGTCCATACATTTATAGGCAATTTCATAACTTTAATTTTCCTAACAGTCATATAGTACTCCTTTGTGTAGATGTATCAAAGTTTCTTTATCCAGTTGTCTGTTCTTTGGCACTCTAGTTGTTTCCAGATTCTGGCTATTGTGAATAGTGATGCTATGAACCCTATTTCTTTTTTTCTTAATTTTTATTATATCACTGTGAGATATACATTTACATTTACAGAACTGTTCATAATTGGGTTTCAGTCATACATTGTTTCGCACCCATCCCTCCACCTGTGTACCCTTACGCTGGTAAGTGTCTCTAGAGTTGACTCCCATTTTTTTCTTCATAAATTTAAATTACTTATAAAGGATAAAAATTGAATATCTTCTAAGCATTGAGAATTTCACTACAAAATAATAAGTTTTTAATATATTATTTTATAGTATAGTTAATTCTATGTGTATATCACTTGTATCACTTGTATCACTTGTCTTCCTGTTGTTCATCGATTTGCTCGAGCAGGAACCACTAACATTTCCATATGCCCTGTCATGTGCTAGTGTAGCCCAAGGGCATCTGCTTGCTTCACGAACATGAAGAGCCTAAAACCATTCGTTCAGGTCATGGGAATGAGGTCTATGATTGTTAATGGTTTTACTACATATCAAATACAACACGGGTAGCTTGCCAGGCTCTGCTATGCAGGTGGGATATTTTGGTAGTAGGCTCTCATTTCGTGCATTTACTGATGAACCACAATGGGGGAGAAATTGGCTTTTCTCTTGGGTGGAACTCTGATGAACTGTGGAGTCCAGATGTTGAAAATGACTGCCCTCATGCTGTGGGGGCTCCTCTGGCTTCTTTAGAGGCTCTATTGGGATGTCAGGCCAGGGCTAGAACCTGCCTTCCCTCCCAGAATTCTCATGATCAGACGAACACAGGGAGAGCTGGTAGCAGCTCTGCTCAGTGTATTTGAGTCTCTGGTTCCAGCATACCTGGGTTTGAAATAGGCTTTGCTGTGGGGTGGGACTCTGACGAGCAGGACTTGAGATCAGCTTTTCTCTCAGGTGGAGTTCTGACGAGCTGTGGAGTCTGAATGTTGAAAATGTGTACATAGATTAATAAACTCAGTGGCATAGATAATAGGTTCCATCCCATTACCATAAAATTAAAAAAAAAAAGACATACGAGTAGGCTTTTCATTAATAGTGGAAAATTGTCCGATTACATTTTTTTCACTTTATAAATCACATTTCTATTCTCCTGTAACATAACTTTATTTTATTGTTACACATTTGTGGTTGATGGTTATTTATTAATTAGCACATAAAATTTTCATATGATAAAACGATGTTTAAAAAATTGAAGAAAGGATTATTTTCTATGATTCTAAAATTACGTGTTCCAAAACAGATTTATTTTGGATTACATTATTTTAATAATAGTTATTAATTTACAATAATAGCATGTGCATATATTATATAATTTAGTAGATATTAGTCTTAAAAGCAAAATGTTAGAAATCTTTCTATATATGGGGGTAAGGATTATATTTCCCTATTACTCCAAAATTTGACTTGAGTTTATATATACTTTTTGTGACTGAAAAATGTTCCTTGGTAGAACAACTAAAGAATAAGAAGGGAGATGGTAAGGAGAATGGCCTTGTTGCCTCAAGATGTTTTCTTATAGATCAATTTTATAAAAGGTTATACATTTAAAAATTGTGGATCTGGAAGTTGGTTCCTCTAAAGCTATTTTGTTTTGTACTCATATACTCATGGGAAGACTACATGGAAACCCAGTTCTGTTTGAAAGTAATTTTTTTTATTAGGATACCTTATTTTTCTCATAGCTGACTATACTTTCATAATAACTTCAAGAAATGTAGTTCAGGACTTGTGTAATAAATAGAACAGCAGATAGGGCTCTTGTCCAGCATGTGACTGACTTGGGTTTGATTCCTGACATCCCATATAGACCCTTAGGACCACCTGTGGTAACTCCTGAATGCAGAGCCAAGAGTAACCCAGAATATCACTGGGTACAGCTTCAAAACAAAACCAACCAGTCTTGTCATTTTGTATAACACTTGAGCACTTATATTCTCATTCATTAGCCTTCTTCTGGGGATGGAAGTGATTGAATAACCAAGGCTGCATTTTGTTACTGAAAGTGTTCTTCAAATGATACATCCTGAGCAGTTAGATTTTGTAGCATTCTCCCTGCAACATATCATATTTATAAAATTAATATTTGATCCTTGAAGCATTGAGAAAGAAACATAGATGAAGGTAACATAGGTTATTGCATTTCTTCTCATTTTTTGGCTTTATTATTTATTTAGTTTCCACAGCTTGTATGACTAATTCTGCGTTTCAATGACTCTCTCGTAACCTTAGCGTGTAAAAATGAAAAAATTCCCCTGACATTTTCAAGAAACATTTATTACAGACTATTTTATATGTCTGGTCAGAATGGGCTAACTGATTTTTCACAAGAACAGAATTTGGCAGAAAGCCTGGTCCCCTTTAGGTCCCCTTCTTGCCAAAAAATCACTCCAGAGCCAACCTGGAGGCCTCTTGATGTCCCCTAAAGACCAGATTGAGAAATGGCCCTGATGGGAACAACCCTTTCACCTACAATGAGAAACAAGATCCATGCAGAGAGGACCCCTCCCCATCTGTGTTTCTGGGAAATGCAAGGTAACCCTCAGTGGATTGTCTTCCTGGAACAGAAATGATGACACACTACCTATGGGAGATGGGGAGAGGTACAGAAGTTAGACCAGCTTCATCCTCTTTACTAACAAGGGCCATTTTGGAAGACAGTCACCATGTTTCCCTTTCAAATTTTTCCACATTCGTGGTTTACTGGTCTGACCAGCTAACCATGCTCTGATTTACTCTACATATACTCTACCACAATATGGTCATTTCCTCTCCAGTTGATGGTTCAGACCTATTTTGGCTCTGAAGGCAAATTGATCAGAGGCAAGAGGTTGTTAAGTCATAAGAAGGGTTTACACTGGGACTGTTAGATCTATTTCAATTTTAGATTTACTATTCTGGCTGTAGCTATAGAGAGGGTGTGTGGGTGACACTGGTGATAAAGTTGTCATTGAGCTGGAGGATCCTAATGAATTTTACATGTGTGTTGCCTGTGTTAGGGAGAGAATACTGGTAGTAACTCTAGATTGCTGCAGAAAGGTATTGTTATTTTTATAGGGAATGAGAATATCCATATCCCAGACTGTATCTCTGAAATTTGACATTCTTAAGAGAATCTTTACTAATCAAGCTGGTAGATATTGAGCTCCAGCCTCAGACAGTCTTGTGTTCGATAGTCCACACCTCTGCTTGCAATGGTGACCTTGGGTATGATACTGAATCGCCCTTGGTTTGTTTCCCATCATAAATCAAGGAGGATAGCCAATCACTCTAGACAGGACTTTCATGACCAAGATGTTCCTGACCTATCTAAATATTAGAGCACAAGCTCAATTTTCTTTTCTTTCCCAGAAAAGGTGAGAGAATTGTGGTTTTATGAAAAAGATAATGGAAAAGTTGGAAATGGAGGAGGTGTGGAAACAAGTGGATATGAGGGCTGAGTTAGATAGAATTTTGCCTAAAAATTGTTCTGTTTATATGTATTGTTATTATAGCTCAAGAATCCTAATTGATGACTGATATATTGATCATCATTTGCAAGCATAATTGTTTGGTTCTTAAAATTGGCTGAATCATAGTAGCTGGTTCTCTGAGGTGAGTAAATTAGTGTTCTCTAGATAAATAAAATCAGAGATGTATATTGTGTTGGTGTTGGAGAGTATTATTTATTTTAAGGAATTGGCTCTCATGATCCCAGAGGCTCTCTCAAGTCTAAAATCTACAGTGTTGACCAGCAGGCCAGAGACATAGGAAAGGAAACTAGTATCTGAGTTCAAAGTAGGCTGTTGTCAGAGTCCCTTGTTGCCAAGGGGAGGTCAGTTTTTGTTCACCTCATTGGATAATCTTTTAGATTCAAGTTAATCAATTTATTTATTTATAATTTTGGGGTCACACATAGCTATACTCAGAGTTTACTTGCTCCTGGTTCTGTGCCTAGGGATCACTCTTGGAAGTGCTCAAGGAACCATATGTGGCACTAGGGATTGAACCTAGGTTTCTTACTGTGCTATCTCTCTGGTTCAAAGCATACCAATTGAAACATGAATTCATTTAGGAAACACTCTCACAAAGTTATACAGAGCAATGATTGTGTTTAGCCAAGTTGACGCATCAAGTCCACTATCACTGTGGGTGTGCATCAGCAGCTGTCTGGGGCCTGAATTTGATTACTTGATCACTTGACATCCCGTTATTTGTCGATTTGCTTGAGCGGGCACCAGTAACGTTTCCATGTGACCCTATTAAGTGCCAGTGTAGCCCAATACCATCTGCTTGCTCTAGGAATCCAAGAGCCTCAAACTGTTTGTTCAGGTATTGACAAAGAAGTCTGACCATCTTGTAGGTGGGCGGCCATGTGATCTTTTGAAGTCCTGTGGGATCCTGTCAGTAATGGCTCTAGTCCAGCAGTCATCTCCAAATCGCATTACGTGTCCAGCCCCTCTGACTTTTGATGTTTTGACTCTCAATCATTGATGGAGGTCGGAACTCTGGATTCCTTCTTTTACTTGAGTGAGGAGTGATATTCCAAGCACAGCTCTTTTGATTCCTCTTTGGGAGACCCACATAGCATTCTCATCCTGCTTTCGTAGGGACCCAGGTCTCTGAGGTGTATGTTATTGCAGGGAGAACGGTGGAGTCAAAGAGATGTGCCTGAAACTGGAGGTTCTTTGAACTTTCGGCTATTTCTTCAGTGCTCTTGAAGGCATTCCACACTGCTGTCTTCCTCATGTATAGCTCAGATTTTAGGTCATTCATCATGTTGAGTTCTCTACCTAGGTATACCTAACTGCTGCAATCAGAGATGTTTGTTCCATTGAGAGTGAATGGGGAATCTGGAACTAGTTTGTTTTTCATGAACATTTTGTTGAGATTCAGCTGTCTCCACATTCTCGGTCAAAGTTAGTCAGCATTTGTGCCGCTTGGCTAATGTTTGGTGTTATTAGAACAATGTCATCAACGAAGTGGAGGTGGTATAGTTGCCGACCGCCTAGCTTCATTCCCATTCCTTCCTGTTGCAGGACTCCTCTAACAGCCTCTGCATCTGCTCTGGATTGCCTCCTGCAAATCACTTTAGTAGATAAGAGGGTAGTCTAAATGTGGCAGTTTATCTGACCATGTATTCTGTACTAGCTGATATAAATATTCTCTCATGCAACCACAATCATCGTGGGACTAGCTAGATCTTACCAGCATATTTGCCTGGCCACGTTGGATCTCTAAGTAATTAGACCAGAGAGAAATGCTGTTTGCCTCCAAGCAAGCAAGCATGGCTCCCTGATAACTCAAAGGCAACTAAAATACAAAACTACCATGAAGTAGACAAGAATTGTGAAGGCTTGGAGAAATATTTAACTGGCATTAGTATTAGTCTTTGGTACAGAGACATGCCATCTCAGAAACCCCCTTCTCTACCCTATAAAGGCACTTCCAGGCTGATCTTGGCTCAAAACAGTAGCATATAATAGAGCCTAGGTGAGGTTCTGGGAGAAATTACCTAAGGGCATTTAACCCTTCCTGCTTCCCATAATAGTGGGAGGTCTGAGTTGCAGGGGTAAAAAAACTAGCCTGCTTCCTCTCTCTCTCTCTCTCTCTCTCTCTCTCTCTCTCCCTCTCTCTCTTTGGGCTCTCTCTTTGTGAGCTTGCACCCTTCTTGGGAGTCTTGTCTTTTTCTCCTTTTTTACAGGGCCTTAACACATGATGGCCGCCATCTTGGCCTACATGAGTCTGGGGTTCTAACTGGGAATCCTAAGCACAGGATTTCTCCTATTGCTGACTTGTATGCCTGAACCTGTGATAAGTAAAGCCTTTTTTAAAATTTTTTTTTATTATACCACCGTGAAACATACAATTACAAAGGTGTTCATAATTGGTTCTTGGTAATACAGTATTCCAGCACCCATCCCTCCACCAGTGCCCCATTTCCACCACCAATGTACCCCTCCCCATCCCGCACCCCAGGCGGCCTTAATAGCAGGTACCCCAGTTTCCTCTCTTTCTCTCTCTATCTCTCTCTCTCTGTCTCTGCATCTCTCTCCCTCTTATTTTACACATTGTGGCTAGCCCTGCAGATATTTAGAGTTTATCACTTAAGTCTCTTTGTGTATATTCCGTGGTGAGTTTTAATCTGCCATTACCATTTCCCATATTTAGTAAAACACTGGTATCTATTTATATCCTATTAATGAATGCAGTCATTCTATATCTGTCCTTTTCCTTCTGACTAATTTCACTCAGCATGATAGACTCCATGTCCATCCATTTGCAGGTAAATTTCATAATTTCATCTTTTCTGACAGCCGCATAGTATTCCATAGTGTAGATGAACCACAGTTTCTTTAGCCAGTCCTCTGTTCGCTGGCATTTAGGTTGTTTCCAGATTCTAGCTATAGTGAATAGCGCAGAGATGAATAAAGAAGTACAGATAGTGTTTCTGCTATGTGTTTTTCGGTCTCTAGGGTATATTCCCAGGAGTGCTATTGCTGGATCAAATGGGAGCTCAATATCTAGCTTTCGGAGGAATGCCCATATTGTTTTCCCAAAAGGGCTGGACCAGTTGGCACTCCCACCAGCAGTGGATGATAAGTAAAGCCTTTTAAAACTGCATCAGATTCCTGAGTCTTCATCCATTCCCTGCCGGTTTAGGAGGTAGAAGGGAACTCGCTTCCTGGCACTGTCCGGGGACCCCGGCAGCATTCCCCAACACCGTCCCATTCTAATTGTCATGTAATGTTCTCGAGGGTGGTGCTGGAAGAGTTTTGGTGAAATGGTATCACCCAGCTGAACCCCTCTTTTGACTTCAATGATCACTTCCTTGTAGAATGGTGAGATCCTGGTAGTGAATCCTTAATACAGCTCAAGAAGGATCTTGGTGTATTGGGATTGAATGCCCTGTTTGGCTAGGGCTTCAATGACTGCTTCGGTCTCAACAGAATCAAAGGCTGTTCAGGTTGACTTGCGTGAACAGATTGTAGATGATGGACAACAGGCAGATGGGGCAATAGTTGCCAATGCTGTGGATGTCTCTCTTCTTGAACAGTAGAACTGTCCAGCTGGTTTTCCATTGGGAGGGCATCTTGAAGTCAGACAGGTAGCTATGTGAAGAGCCAAGCCAATGTATTGATGAGTACTGATGGCAGATTCTTCAGGTGTTTGGGTCTGACTTTGTCTGGGCCCAGTGTTGTTCACTTCTTTACCAACGAAATGGCATGTAGGAGTTTAGAAAAGAGAACATTGGGAATGACATATCCATCCTAGCGGAATTTGGTATGTGGGCAGGTAGACGTGGCTATCAAAGAGATCTGAGTAGAAGTCATAGATAATCTTCTCCATTTCCTTTCTGGAATATGTAATATATTCATCAGGATGTTGGAGGGCAGTCATCTTGTTCTTATAGTTGGCGAAGGACAGGCGGGTGTTGCGAATGCTTTTCCTGGCTTCTGCTGTGTTGGCCAGTATTTCTGCTCTTCTTTCTTTGAGGTCTTCCTTTATGGATTCTTTGTACTGCTTTGCCAGCCTGGAGGTTAGCATTTGGTTGCCTGAGGCTTGTGCCTTTCCACATTGGCAAATGAGCTGGAGAGTTTTTGAAGACAGGTGTCTTTTTGTGACTTTTTCTCTCTCAGCGTTCTTCACACAATCATGGAGGTGCTGAACCAGTCAGTTGTATTCTTCATGGATGTTTTTAATGATGGCATCTTCTCATGTTGCTGCAATGGTGCCCAAGAGTTCCCAGTTGGTGGTAATTCTGGGTTTTCTTTTCTTAAACTTTGCAGCCTTTTCTCCTCATTGCGTGAAGTAGAATTTTGCACAAAGGAGACGTGCAAAATCCTGTTTGGATTTTGGAATGACAAAATCTGATCCTGTTTGGAATTTTGGGACTACAGCGACATGAGTCAGGCAAAACCAGTTAATTGAATATGATGTGGTCAATTTCATCGTGGAACTGTCCACCAGGAGATTCTCATGTCCAACATTTCGATTCAGCATTCTGGAACTGTGCTTACCATGAATGATCTTGGTTGACATAATGAACTCAGTTAGTCTCTCACCCTGTTTGTTCCATTCTAGGCCATGGGTCCCAATGTGGAGCTCTTTGGCCTATTTTCTTGGTCTTGTCTTGGCATTAAAATCACCGACTACGATCTTGTAGAAGATGTGATCTTCTTTATAGAACTCCTCCAATTCCATGTAGAATTGCTCAATTTCTTCTTTGTATGTGGATGTTGGTGCGTTACAATGAAGATAAAAACTGCTGGTAGTGGGTCATATCTATTCAAGTGCAATCATTCTATTCGGTTTGTTAGGCATTCAAATAAATCAATGCTCATGGCCAGGTTTGTTTTGACAAGGACACTGACACCACCAATGCCTCTTTCATTGTATGTTCCTAGGAAATGTGTCAAAAGCGGCTTCTCCGGAGTCAAAAACAGCTTGATGCAATTGATGCCTTCTTGTCTCGGTCAGACCAATGATGACGTACTTGATCTTTCATGTTTGTACCATCAGGTCCTCGATATATGCTTCCAATGCCAGCATATGTGCATTGAAAGTACTTGCAGTTATTTTAGTTCTTCTTTGTTTTGGCAGCCTAGTTTGGCCCTGAGATTTTATCAACCTCTCCTTGCTTGTCCTTCTTAGTGCTGCTGTATTTAGGACTCTTTCAGGGTCAGGGGAATAAACATTGTTTTTAACTGGTTTTGGCATATCAAATATGTGTTAGACAGCTTACCAGGCTCTGCCGTGTGGTGATATATGCTGAGTAGCTTGCCGGGCTCTCTGCGAGGGATGGGTAGAATATTCTTGGTAATTTAGGGATAGCAACAGGGAGAGCTGGTAGCAGTTCTGCCTGGTGTATCTTCATCTTGGGACCTGAACTATTATTATTAATTTTATTTATTTTGGGGGTCAAACTGGCTGTTTAGGGCTTACTCCTGGCTCTGTGCTGAGGGGTCATTCCTGATAGAACTTGGGGAATCATGTGGGATGTCATGGATTGAACCCCGATCCACTGCGTGTGAGGCAAGTGTCCTATCCATTATACTATCTCTTCAGGTTCATGAATCTGGATTATTTTATATCTATC
Organism: Cryptotis parvus; assembly: GCA_021461705.1. Classification (NCBI taxonomy): domain Eukaryota; kingdom Metazoa; phylum Chordata; class Mammalia; order Eulipotyphla; family Soricidae; genus Cryptotis; species Cryptotis parvus. The sequence goes on along the minus strand of JAJIBD010024340.1, from coordinate 20,460 downwards.
CACATTAATCACTTACTTATCTTACTGACTCTGCAAGTTGAGTTAGTGCTCGAGCATCTTTCATCGTAATTATGTGCAAGATTTCATTAGTAGACACCATATGATAACTTTCCACTTGCTAGACTTGGTGAATTATTTTTGGAATAAATGTCCACACTTTCTTTTATGATCTATATCCTTTCTATTATTATGACTAGGGTGTAAGATAAATATAAATATAAAACTTTGGGTTGTTGATTTGAATGAACATGCATAACTCATAGAGTTCCAGGGTGAGGACCTGTTGGGACTGTAACAGCACGAACCCCTGTGACAGAGAGCACCTAACACAGTGGGTGGGTTCAACTCACTGAGGGAATCTAACAACGGGGAAGAGCAAAAGTTCTGAGGCAGGGAAGAGGGGCCTGCCTCAGAATGCGTTAGTCTGGGGACCTAACGCATAGGATCTAGTGGATGCAGCAACTCTCTATGTTCTTTTATAAGGGGGATCTACCTACTGGTGCTTAGGGACTTCTCCTATCTCTATACTCAGTGGTTGCTCAGGCTGTTATTAGTAGACCCATGTTGATGCTGGCACTTGAACTGGACCTCTGTATTCAAAGCATGTTCTTCCTTTGCACTATCTCTGCAGCCCCTGTTCTTGTTTGTTCAGAATATGTGTTTGGACTGAGGGATTCCATCTGAAAGTGATGTCCTCTCATTGCTCTCTCCACCCCAATGCTCATTGGAAGGTTCCAGATGGTTGAAAATACTCTGAATTTTGGGCAACATTAGCTGGAGAGCAGCAGGGGCTCTATTGGCTATGGATTTTCATGCAGATGCTCAGGTTCTGGGGAAGATTGGGACTTTAGTCCAAAGAGAAGTTTGGCATCAAGGGATAGCCAAAAAAAAAAACGACTGGAGATGAAGGCCTTTGTGGTTTTAAGTGTCTAGGTAAACTCAAGGTCAGATTAGTGTCATTAAATCCATACTCTGGGCAGCAAGATTCCTGTCAGACATCTACAGCTGCTACTGAGGTAGCTGATCTGATGCCAACTGAGAAGAGAATAAAGACTAATAAATGTGGATGTCACTGTTGAATGTGTCACAGGCCATAAAACCAGCAAGTTAATGTGCATGTGGAAAGTGTGTGGACGGCAGTGGTGGTATGCTTCTCTCCCAGTGTTACCCTCATCCATCTCCCTAGACAACACCCAGGGTGGATGAAACAACGCGGTGGATGAGGAAGCAGTTAGTTTCTTGAGATATGGCTCACAGTTTGGCTTTGTGTGTGCAGTTGGTATTGGCCTTGATTAAAAGCAAGAAATACCATAAATGATGCTTAGGTTTTGTATCACCTATTCATGAATACTGGAGTGCTTTTAATGGTAGGAACTGCTACAAGCATAGGGATATGATTAAAAGATTTGGGCTATGGGATATAGTATGGACTGAGGCAGAAATTGCTCCTACTCTCAAGTCACTTATTGTCTGGTCTGGGTGTAGATAGAGAGCAGAGGTAACTAAAGAGCAAAGCAGAACTATGCACAAAGCTCAGTTGCTCTGATCAGTAATGTATCCTTTGGGGCTCATCTTTGATTGGCTATTCATAGAAAGCCTTTCATAATCAAATGGAAAATTGGGAATAACAAAGTCGTGTCTGTGGGGACCAAACAGAACTTGTGATAGTTATTTTAAGTAAAAGAAGTTAGGAAGTGGAAAACCATTATCAGGTGATTCATTCATATGTGAAACATAGACTATCAAAAATAATAAACTTATGCCTTCACCCCCAAATGAACTGCTAGACCCAATGAAATTTGAGTAGTGGAGGGGCCAGAGCGATAGCCAGCCGGGTAGGGCATTTGCCTTGCACGCGCCGCCGCCCCATGCTGGCCCGGGTTCAATCCCCGGCACCTCATATGGTCCCCAAAGCACCGCCAGGAGTAATTCCTGAGTGCAGAGCCAGGAGTAACCCCCTGAGCATCGCCGGTGTGACCTAAAAAGCAAAAAAAAAAAAGAAATTTGAGTAGTGGAAAAAGGGTGATGGGAAGAAATATAAGGGTCTTGGTGGTAGAAATATAAGGGTCTTGGTGGTGGTGGAGTGGCACTAGAGTTTTGGTGGTATATATGGTGAATCCGATGAGTCTGATAAATGTATATGGAGTGTGAACTTAAACCCTGGTTGTCAGGGGACACCACTGGGGTCCCGACAGTGCCGGGAAGCGAGTTCCCTTCTACCTCTGAGGCCGGCAGGGAATGCATGAAAACTCAGGAATTCGATGCAGTTTTAAAAGGCTTTACTATCACAGGTTCCGAAATACAATCCAAGAGCAGGGAAAACCTCTGGACTCTGGGTTCCCAGCTAGGCCCCAGCCACGTGTAGACCAAGATGGCTGTCACCATTGTTGAGGCTCAACAGAGAATGGAGAGGACGGAGAAGCAAAATGCCAAGGGAAGCGGAAATGGCAAAAAAGGGCCTCCTTTCTTCTTGCAGCTTATTTTATAGAGAGAAATCCACCCAAACTCCCCAGCCTGGCCCATCTGGGCTGGGCTATCTAGAGATGAAAACAGGAAAATAGCTCTATAGAAATATAGCAACTTCAGGAGGCATTTCGGCTATTTACAAGAACCAAGAGCTCATTCAAAGCCTCCCTAGCAGAGCTGGGAGGAGCTATAAGCTAAATGTAACTTCCCCTGGCAGGCAGGGTCAAATGCCCTCAGGTAATTTCTCCCAGCACCTCACCTATTGTCTTGAGTCAAGCTCTGCCTGGAAATGCCTTTATGGATAGAGAAGGGGGTTTCTGAGATGGCATGCCTCTGTACCAAAGACTATACTAATGCCAGTTAAATATTTCTCCAAGCCTTCACAAGAGTCTTGTCTACTTCACTGTAGTTTTGTATTTTAGTTGCCTTTGAGTTATCAGGGAGCCATGCTTGCTTGCTTGGAGGCAAACAGCATTTCTCTCTGGTCTAATTACTTAGAGATCCAATGTGGCCAGGTAAATATGCTGGTAAGATCTAGCTAGTCCCACGATGATTGGGTAGCATGAGAGAATATTTATATCAGCCAGTACAGAATACATGGTCAGATAAACTGCCACATTTACACTACCCCCTATCTATGAAGTGACCTGCAGGAGGCAATCCAGGGCAGATGCAGAGGCTCTTAGGTGTCCTGCAACACCTGGTATTAGGAAATGTTACACATTATCAATGATAATTCAATGAAAAAATTTGAATATCAGAAGTCATCTGAGTAAAGGTCTTTTCAGGTCAAAGGGACAGCAAAGGCATAGCCCTAGGGTGGGAATGATGTTAGAATATGACTTAAAGAAAACGGAAGGCCAGAGTATTTGGGGCAAGGAGGGGATGGTGAGTGTGAGAAGCCATGAAAGCTAAGTAAGGAATTCAGATTTTTTCTGAAGCCTACATGTGGAAATTCTCATAGGGAAATGTGGTGTTATGAAAAGGGAACAGTCTTAGTGATAAATTGTCAAGGAATATTACATTAAATTTGCTGGTGAACATCTCTGTGATCCCTGAATAGTTGAGGAATCAGTTATAAATTGGTCTTGACAACCTTTGAATTTCTTGGGATGAAATGCACCCACTCCCACAATGTATATGTTGTAACCCTAACTTCTAGAACCTTCAAATGTGACTGTTTGGGGGAGAGAGGACTTTAAAAGAGGGGGTTGAGTCAAAATGAGCTCAAGATGGTACACACTATTTGAATCTGATCAGTGTGTTTATAGAAGAAGTTTGGATTCTGACACCAGGTCATGCATTTTCAGAAGAAGGTCCATGGGAGAACATAGTGAGACAGTCTTCAAGCCCAGAGGCAGATGACACCAGAGAAATCCAGCAGGTCAACGCATTGGTCTTGAAAAGGGAGGCCCTGAAAAACCAGACTGTGAAGAGTTAACAGGGACACAATAAAAAGGAATGCTAATTGGGCTTTGCAAGACTTGTTAACCAGGATACCTAAGGAGGTGACTCAAAGTAAATTTCAAGTCTCTCCTAATTGACAACCAGATACCTAAGGAGTATCTGGTTAGATACTCCTGAAATTTACTGAGAAATCGCAGTAAATTTCAAGTCTCTCCTAATTTCCTGAGTTGATAAGGATTGTCAACCAGATACTTAGGAAGACTCCAAAAGATATCCCTGTGTAAACACTCTAAATATCAGTGTGACATCGTGGGCATTCCTGCAGTAAATCTCAAGTCTCTCCCAATCTCCTGAGTTTGCTATATTGCAAAAGTTCAGTCTTAGAGTACTATAAAAACTGTGCTATAACTCAGTTTGGGGCGCTTAGCCTCTAGCCTGCCATCGGTTATGCTGAGAGCCCCAGCATACTTGGAAAATAAACCCTTGGTTTTGCATAAGTTCATCTCTTGGAGTCCTCCTTGGTGGGTGATCGCATCCCGCCCGCTTGCTGTTTGCAGTCTCCCATTTCAGGGAACTCAGGTCAGGCCGGTATAACTAGTGCAGTTTGCAGCTTCTCTGCTTGTGTGAATGTGCTCTGAATGTGTGAATGAGTGAATAAGGCCCCACAGCTTTGGCTAAGGGGTCTGATTGGGCTCTAACCTGCGGTTCCCTGAAGTCCATAATGGCTTATGGGTACTTGCCTCTGAGGCAACCAGCTGCGGCGATTATACGTGTGGCCCAATGCCAAGGACATCTTAAGATCCAGCGATGGGTCCGGTCAGGCGAGCATCAGAGAGTTGCCCATTCCCAAATCTCTTATTCCCTATTCCTGCTGGTCTGTATCTTTAATTTCTGGAGTCTGTATTCTCTAACGGCCGAACCTAACAGCCCTAATGGGGGAATTTACCTGGGTTAAGTTTGCTCCTCAGCAGTGAATAGATCTTAAATGCTATGTGGAAGAAAATTAAGATTTCTTCCACTTTTAAGATGATTTGATTGTTAGAATTATAGATGCATTCAGGCTGCTTGTGCTCTGTAGGTCTTGGCCACATGCTCCTTAACCAGAGAGCAGCACCAAGATCCTGGGAGAAACAGAGTGCTGGGAAGGAATTAGGAATTATAAGTACATTTCCCATCAATTTCAAAGAGGGTGGGACCTGGGAGGGCTGCCATTCATTCTTCTCCCACACAAAGGAGATTTGAAATCTCCAATGGAGGGTTATGGCATAGAGTGACTCCCTTGGGGACAGGAGGAATTCAGAGGAGGAATTTTCCAGAAGGAAGCTGGAATTTTCCCTTTGAAAAGAGTACCCCAGAGATTCAGGGCCTGATGAAGACTTTTGCTCTTTCAGGCAGCATAAATTTGTTCAGGTCTGGCAGGGTCCCTTCTGTGCAAAAGAGCCTCTTTGGCTCATTCTGTCCTTTTTTGGTTCCTATCTTGTGTCTGAGAGGGAATATTGGCAGTTATGACTGCCTCTGAGACCAGGAACCAAGGTGGTAGAAGCTTCTGCAAAAATCTTGGTGTCCTGTTTGCTGAAGTGAGCTACTAGGACATAGTTTGTTCTTTTAGTAAGAGCACATGAAGAATGATGGTTACTATTTGAGCAATTCCATTTGTTTCTAGCATTTTATCTCCAGAATGGAGATACATTGGAATATATTGAAGGGGCAGACTGTGTCTGTTGCCCAGCCTCTCAGAGTTAGCCATCTGTTCAAATACTATAAATTCAACAAATATTTAGTAAGCAATTTAAATTGCTTACAAATTTATTGAGGGGAGATGGGGGAGGAGACACAAACTACTAGACAACATGTGATGTGTGTAAATGAGGTGAAAAGAATACATGACTGTCAGTGAGAAGTTGCTTGTTAAGTGGGTGCTAGCTGAATGAATAAATGAGGTCACAAGTGAATGCATATTTTACACCTTAGGCTTCATTTCAGTTACTGCCCCTATGTACCTAAAATTATATTTACTATTCCCTCTACCCAAAAAAAAAATGACAGTGAGCAGAGGCATCTTGTGTTCAAGACCTACAGCTACAGCCAAAACATAGAATAATATCTAATGTACAGCAGGTACACAGCTAACAATTTTTCACAAATGTGATGTTTTAAAAAGATCTTTCTGTTTTCAGGGTAAATTATGACTTGGAACAAGAAGCAAGGGAACCACTGAGGATGTTACGGCATTACTCTATTGCTCCAGGTAGCAGATAATCATCCAGCAAGAAGAAAATCGCAGAGATACAGAAGATACAGATTCAAGAGGCTGGAAAGACAGTGCTTGATAATTGGTAGATTGTGGGGTTAAGAGCAAAAAGTCTAGTGGAGATATTGCCACAAATTCTGCATATAAGTGCATGTAATGCCAAAGGAAAAGACAGGAGGAGATGGGAAAGACCATGGCCAGTCATAGGCCTGTAGAGTAGACCCTCCATCGGAGATTTCAAATCTTTGTGTGGGAGAAGAATGAATGGGCAGCCCCTACCTGTGCAGCTTCTAAGCTGCACAGGTAGATAAAGGTTGATTATTGGCATATGCAATTATATAGTTATTTAAGATCTTAAAGTTTTGGTTTTTTAACATTTATTTTTACTTTTATTGGTGGGGTCTTTAAACCATTGTATGAATCATAATAAAATCCCATCCATTTTTTAAACTATCTTTTAATGTGCAATTATTTAAAGAATTGTTCTAGTGATGTCAATGGATAATGTATCTGCATGATCCCCAATAGTAAGATTGGCAAAAGTTTTTCACCAACTGGTAAATTTATAATCAATTGGTTAAAATTGGTAACAAAGTAAAGTAATTTAGTTATTTTCTGGAACATAGTTTACAGGCTCACCAATTCTAGTGGAAGAGGCATCACCCTTTTTAAACTCAAGATCTTAAAGTTTACCAGGGAGCATTCACAACAGCAACTTCATTTAAACGTTATGAAATTTGGAGTGTCCTTTTGATGCCCATTAGAAGATCAGAAGAAGAGACAGACACCTCAGAAATGAATCAATGCTCCTCATATTTTAAAGCTAATTTATAGTGGAGGAGAGAAGCAGCTGAAACATTTGGATGCCTTCTCACAAAGTCAAAACTACAAACCTTTGGGTCATACACATAGCTAATGATTTGGGAAACTTGAATATAACTTAGAGTGAACATATCCCCTATTAAGTTGTACTGTGTCTGTACATGCAGATTCTAATTTGCCTTCTGCCTTTCTCAATCTCATGTCTATAAGCAGGGACTGAGTCTTATCAATAGTTGAATCTCCCAAGAAGGCAGAATGCCCTGACCATAGTAGGTTCTTAGTAAGCATATTGAATAAAGTGTTCCTGAAGGTCTTTTATGAACCAGAGGCATTCTGAATTTAATTATGGGTGGGAAATAAGTTCAGGAGGGAGATTTTCAGATCCAGGTGGTAGCTGTTGTACTAAAAGAAGCACAGGGAATGAGATGGGGAGAAGGTTAGAGGATGGGGTGGGGTGGGGTGCCCCTTGGTGAGCTTTGATATTCTATAATCTAGTTTTTGACTTCCACATGTGAAGTTCAATTGTAGCCTTTGTGTAGAAGTGTTTTAGGTAGAGAGGCAGGCTTGCCTCTCTTTATTTCTGAAAAGAGGCAGCTTTGAATCTTATTATTGGACAAATTCATTTCAGAAGAGATTCATGCAAAATCAGGCTCCATCAAAGCTGAACTGCCTATGTTTCCTGGTGCCACATACAGGTTGGAAGTCTGTCCATTGGGGGCCCAAGGTGGGTGCCACTTTTTATTTCCTTTGATTTCCTTCCAGGTCTTGTTAAGTAGTTCATATGTAAGAGTCAAGTGGCAGAGGGGCTGTGAAAGTGGGCTGGCAAGGAAGTTTACTTACTTGCCTACTGAAAAGCATTTGTGACTTTAATACAGGGCAGCTATGTCAAAGACATGAAGGACAAGCTACACAAATTGTGGAAATGAAAACATTGCTCTTGAATTCGTGACAATATAGTGTAAATGGTTTCAATATAGAAAAGAAGGAGAAATTAGGGAGCCCATCTAGAAGCTTGAGATGCTTGTTCCTTCCATACTGCTCTTGTGCTCAGCCTCAGAAACTTTGACTAAATGAGTAGCTCCCCTCTGTTGTTGAACATTGTTAGGGGAGCCCATAAATGTAATGAATTCCAAAAATCTTGAATCTTTAATACTTTATATTTGGACATGATTGTACATTATCAAGATAAATCTAATTGGGAGAATAATTCACTATCACTCACCACATTGATCAACTTATAGGGGATCATGGCAGTAACTTGGAGGAGATTCAAGTCAGCGTTATGTCATTAATTAGCCTTGTGACTTTAAGCAAAACTTATATCACACTGAACATTTCTTTTCTATATTGAATGAGAGCCTACTACCGAGAACTGAGAGCCTATTACTGAGAATATCCCACCTGCAATGCCAGGCCCTGGGAAGCTACCTGTGTCGTATTTGATATGTCAAAACCCAGAAACAATTATAGACCTCATTCTCATGACCTGAACAAATGGTTTGAGGATCTTCATGTTCCTGGAGTGAGCAGATGCCCTTGGGCTGCACTAGCATGCGACAGGATGTATGGAGATGTTACTGGTGCCTGCTCGAGCAAATCAATGAACAATAGGAAGACAAATGAAGTGATACAAGTGATTGAATGGGAGCATGTTAGAGAAGCACAAAGTTGAAAGGAGAGTGAACATTTGACTGTTCCAAGTTATCTTCATTTTTTAATTCTCACATTGAGAAACTAATATTATTAGTCTATTCAATGTTTGGATCCATTATAATGATCCAAAGAAGTATTTGTGGCTTCAGACTATGACCACAATAAGCATTAGTCCAGAAAATTTTAGTTTATGGAGCATTCTACACAGCAAGCGTTGGAGGAATGTGCCTTGACTCATAAATTGGTTTTTTGATAAAATGCATCATTGCTTGTGTGACAGCATCTAAGAGAAACGAGAAGTTACAGCTAAGGACATCCCAGGGTTGAGATGTCATTGGAGGAGAATGCATGGAAATTGCACAGGGCATTCACACAATATCCCAAGGGCTAATGGAAATTTGTACAGTCCTTGTGGGAAACAATTTGGCATCACATATAAAGCCATCAAAGTCCTTATTCTCTTTGGCTCACTCACATATGGGCGTTTAACTCAAGATAATAATAATAAATAAAAAGAAAAGCGTGTTATTGCCTTTCACATTGAATTCAAGTCCTGGAGCACTTGGGAATAAGGATAAGCTGTTAGAAAAAGAGGGGGAAGTCTACTGAGTCCCTAGAGAGAAGTTGAATGAAGGCTGGGAAGGATGGAAGTAGGAGTTAATCTTGGACAATTAAACTTGAATAATATTAAAGAGAAAATTGCGTGTTGGTTTCCCTTTTCTTTTACTGTTACATATCCAAGTACCTTTCACAGAATTTTTAAATTCCAAAAATAGTGGCTTGGCTTAATATTTGAAAACCATCAGCATTAACATTTAACATGATTAAAAGACTTGTGAAAAAGGCTTTCTATTCATTATTCTTCTTAATTTTTAGAACATACCAATAAACTAAGGTTCAGAGACATTAAAACTTTTCCCAAGATATATAAGCTTAAATGATAGATCATGGACCTCACATTCAGGGACTCAAGCTTCTGTGCTGAACAGCCCTCCAGACATTAATAGTTTTCAGTGGCTCTCTCTTAAGAAGCCTTTGATTATTCATTTAATGGTCATTTATTGAGAACACAGTGATACATACACATGACCTAGTTCTTATTTTATATGTCAAACAAAACACAAAGTATTAATTTATGTAAATAAATGCCACACTAAGAAAAAATTGAATAAAATTATGCATTAATCAAAGAGTTGGCATAAGTTGAGTGTTTATGGATTCAAACCTAGGAAAGATGAAGAGACCCACAACCTGGGGGTGGATTTTAAATAGAGGAAATAGCACATGAAAAGCATGGAAATATGAAACATTTGGTTCATTAAATTGAAAGTACTTAGGCCTGGCTGGAACATAGCTGCATCTAGAAGTGTTTGGCAAAGGAAGAAGGAGATGGGCAAAGGGATGTAGAGATGTGTAGGCTTTAAATATTGCATGCCCTGCTAAGGAAGTTGGACTCATAGTTATGTAAAAACCAGTGACTGTTGCCACAAACATGCCATGTTAAAACCATTACACAACCTCAGCAGCACCACATTTACTGATCCCAAGTTTGGGATTGTTGTTTAGGGTGACTCCAGCTCAGACTGATTATGTGCCAGCACATGTCTGGGAGTTGGATAATAGCACATTTGGTTAACCTAAGCTGGAATCACTGGACTGATTAGGATCTTCTCATGTCTTTCACCCTCTGGCAGGATAGCCTGGGCATGTTTTCATGGAACTACCACTTCATAGGAAGGAAAAGTTCAGTTATTCCAGCCCTTTTAGTATTTTTGTTTATTTTTGGGCCACTCCCAGTGGTGCTAAGGGCTTGCTTCTGGCTCTATGCTCAGGGATCACTCCTGACTGGACTGGGCTGGGGGTACACATGGGGTGTTAAAAATTTAACTGGAGTCACCAAAGGCACTGCTTTATTTTCCATCTTGTCACTCAAATATTTTACAGTATCTCAACATTTGTTAGTAAACTATTGGCCAAAGTTAGTTGGAAGATATGTAGATATTCTAGAAGTGGGAAAAAATCAACATTTTTAGTGCATTTTTTTTAGTGGTAGGAACCACTAAATGATGTAACCAAGCTCTCTGAGGGGAAAATAGTTGGGGCTTTTGACACGGTGAGTTTACCACAGACTACCAGAAGTTAGAACTGTCATGGGTGATTATTAATAAAACAGTTGCCCTAAATCAATAATGAACCCATGTGAGAAGTAACGGATAGATGCTGTATCGGAATTAGGGGAGTTTAGGTGGGCATCTGTGCATTTAATAAGCTTGCAATTGATTCTTCTTAATATTTTAGAAAAACACTTTAAAAAATTTTGCCTTACTGGTGATGCTCAGAGTTTACCTCTGACTGTGTATTCAGGGATCACTCCTGATGGTGATTGGGAGACCACATGTGGTGTCAGATTTGGCTATATGTAACATCCATGCTATGTTCTCAGTCCCAATTGAGTTTTTTTATTTGGAAAGTATAAGAACTGCTGCTGTAGTATCTTAACTTACATACTGTTCTATCTCTCGGCCCTTATTGGAGGTTCTTGATGGCAAATAGAGGAGGGAGAGAAGAACTCCTTGATTGGATCTAGCATTTATGTTACTTAAAACATCAGATCAGACTTTTTAGTCTTTCTCAATGGCTTACTTAGGTCCCACCATTGATAAAAACGAAATAGGGCATTTTGATGTTACTTTAAGTATACTATCTTATGTAGACGATTTACCATTCCTAAACATTTTTGTTTTTGCTTTTTGGGTCACACCTGGCAATGCTCAGGGGTTACTCCTGGCTCTGCACTCAGGAATTACTCCTGGTGGTGCTCAGGGGACCATATGGGATGCTGGGGATCGAACCTGGGCAGGCATGAGCCGCCTGCGTGCAAGGCAAACACCTTACCCGCTGGACTATCACTCCGATCCGTATTCCTAAACATTTTTGATCTTCAACTTAAATGGCAACATCTGGGGCCTTCTGGTTTTCACTCGGGCGGGTTTGGATAGGCCTACCATGGAAGTATCTAGTGCCATTCATCAACCTCCAAGCTAGGCAGAAAAGTGGGGCATGGCTATTGGGTCCCTTTAATAGATCTCTTAAAGGGATGGCCAATATCCAAATTATGGGAATATATAAGAGCTGGAAAAAACAGTTGAGAAGTTAGTTGAGACTGAGTTCTCAGCCTGGCTGGCAGGAGTGAGTTGGAGGAGCAGAGAGCCTGGCAGGATAGAGAAGAGCAGAGAGAAGGGGTTGGCTGAGCTTGCCTAAGGGCACAGCTTGGTAATAGTTTAAAGAAAGTCTTAAAGGGAGTTCAGAGCCTCTGGACTGGTTTTGCACCTGTTACTGTCAGTCAATCAAACAGCTAAAAAGTGCCGTTCATCAACCTCAAAGCTAGGCAGAAAATGGGGTGTGGCCACTTGAGAAACAAAGTTGTGTTTACTTTCAGGCTGTGGATTCTTTTTCCCCTCAAACAAATTCTTTATAGCTTGAAATAAAAAGAAAATAATAGCACAACAATATATTTGGGAGAATTATGTTCCACTGATAAGCACTTTTGTACAGTTTATACTGATAGTGCTAATTCCCTGACACTATTCTTTGACTTTTTGGCGATGGTACATTAATTTTATTTATTTTATTATTTTTTCTTTTATTTAAATATATTTTATTATACCACCATGAGATAACCAATTACAAAAAATGTTCATGTTTGGGTTTCGGCCATACAGTGTTCCAGCACACATCCCTCCACCAGTGCCCATCTCCCACCACCAATGTCCCCGATTCCCCTCCCTTCCCTAGCCTGCCTTCATGGTAGGCTCTTTTATCTCTTTTCTCTCTTACTCTCTCACTCTCTCTCTCTCTCTTTCTCTCTTCCTTCTTCTACATTGTGGATTGTAATACAGGCTGTGGTTTCTTAAATGATGGATTCTTAAGTGATTCCCATCATCCTTGTTTGTTTGGGTCTTGAACCCAAATCCAATTAAACAGTAGCGCCAGAGAGAAGTCCTGGAGGTACAAGGAGGCAGGGTTCCTTCTTAGAGACACGTGACTGGGAGGGGGCTTATGGAAGCACCTACTGCCTTCCTGGAGTGGGGGCAGCTGGACGAGGAGAGACTCCCAGGATGAAACCATTACTCGGCAGGGAATAGTGCACTTCTTATGCCCTAAGTCCTGGGAGCGTTGCAAGAAGCCAGGCTGATTGATTATTTCCTGGGGTCCCCAGAATGGAGGAGAGAAACCGATGCTCTGTGGGCATGAAAGAGAAGCCAAACTTTCAACTGGTAGGGAATTTGTTTCCCTGGCCTAATCTGTGGCCACATGTGAAGGTATAGAAAGCATATGTGCCTCTGATAAAGATCACATTTAAAGTGCAGATGAGAAGTATGGCAGGGCGCTGCATCCTGTTTCTCTCATCAAACACTAAGCCGATTGTTGTCAAATGGTTTGTGTTGCTAGAGGGATGTTTAGAAGCGTTCCAACAGGGCTAGGCTTCATTTCTATGAGCACCCTTGGTGTTTTAATTATCTACTTTCACTGTTGAGTGAAATCATTGATCCACAGTGTAAAGCAGGAGAAATAAAAGCATTTTATCGGTGTATTCAGAATTACACATAAGTTACTTTTACAGTACAATTTACTATAATAGAAACATCTGGGTTTCATATTTTCAGTTAAATTCTGAACAGAGATTACAAGATTGTTTTAAAAAAGTATTATTACATTCCGTATTTTCACATGCCAAATTCAAATACATAGGGTCAAACTTCAGATTTATGGCAAAGTCTTCAAATACAGAATAGACATAGCTTGGGCCTGGTAGCTTCTCTGGTGCCCTGAATCAGCATCTGTGGAAAGTATTTACCCAAATCAGCATGTGTGGAAATAGTTCCAGTAGTTACTGAATTTTGAATAGGCATCTCTGATGGATTCTTGTGCCGCCAGCATAAGAAAACGTCTTTGTGGGTGAGGACAGCTGCTGGTTAGGGTCACTTAGGTGAATAGTGCTGAGTAGCTGGTAGCAGAGAACATTTCAGAGGAGTTTTACCTAGAGAGGAGGTTTTACTTCCACAATGTAAGGAAATGAATGGGGTGAACTGATAACGGTTAGGAGGTGTAAGAAATAAGTGTCATGAGAACTGAGGGTTATTAGAGGAGCAATAGGAGTACAAGAGCAGTTTATTATTCTTCAAAGGATAAACTACCCCATACTAGTATCTGTTAATGAAATCATCAACCCATCTGGTTAGAAACATTAGGATATCAGCATCCCTCCTTTCTCCTTCTACACAAAGTCGTCACTCAATCTTGCTTATGGACTGTGCTAGTGACACCTAGCTTCTAGTTAGTCCTTTTGCTCTGCTGTTAGAAGACCCTGGGGTTATTTTAGGAACCAGGAAGCTGGGTCAATTATTTTAAATTTTTAATTTTATTATACCACCATGCGACATACAATTTCAAGGATATTCTAGGTCTCTGTCATATAGTGTTCCAGCACTTAGCCCTCCACCAGTGCCCTATTCCCACCACCAATGACTTAACACTCCCTCCCACTAACCCCAGCCTGCCCCTATAGCAGGCACCTTTTCCTTCTCTCTCTCTTTCTCTCTATCTCTGTTTCTGTCTCTGTATTTTCTCTTCTTTACACTTTGTGGCTTGCCCAGATATTAATGGTTGATGAAGTAAGTCCTATGTGTGATATTTCAATTAGAGCTTCTAGTGTGACATTGTAATTCCTCATTCCCATCAACCTCCACAGTTTGTTTGCAACCACAATGATCATTACAGTGTATAAATGTGAATGATCCTAGGAAGGATCATCCTAACCTTCATTGCTACCCTAAGCCCCTCTTGTGCGGCCACAGAACTACCATGACAACACAGTTGTAGAGTCTGATTGTCCCTTGTCCAGCTCTTCTGGATATGGAGGCTGCAAGCCCATAGCCACGCCTACCAACATGGGGTGGAGGAGCCCAAATCCTGAGACAGCTTGTTCTATACTCTCAGGTTAGTAGCCTTAGGACTGTGTGGCAGGTCTAGAGACAAGCAGCCTTTGAATTGAGTCCACTCTGAGGTTCCTTGAGTGGGGCAAGAGCCTAACTACAAATGAGATTGTGAAGAACTGAATAGGCAGTGAAGAAGGAACTCACTTACCTGACAGCTCTGAGCTGACTGAGTGTACCTTCCACCCTTCAGACCCAACAAATCAGCATTTTAGGTCCAGCCGGAGGGTTTCGTGAGCATGGAGTAGCCATCATCAGCTTCAGCCTGGCTGCCTTCATGTCTGGGGCTTGTCAACCTTCCTCATCACATGACCTGATTCCAACATACATCCATTACTATGCAATTAGAGCAATTGTATCATTAATAAACCATGTATACCACTATATAGTAAATATTCTCTCACACTCTCTGTGTATTGGCCCTGTTTCAATTAGGATCCTTGCTAATATGCCTGTCCCCACTCCATTTAGGGCAAAGCTGGGGTCACTACATGATCCCAAGCTCTGTCTCTCTCCATTAAGAGGATCACATAGACCCCTTTCTTTTTCTCTTGTTTTTTTTTTTTTTTAATTAAACATTTTATTATACCACCGTGAGATATACAATTACAACGTTGTTCATGTTTGGAGGTTTCGTCACATAGTGTTCCAGCACCCCCCCTCCACCAGTGCCCATTTCCCACCACCAATGTCCCCAATTCCCTCCCCTCTCCCATAGCCTGCCTAAATGGCAGGTTCTTTATCTCTTTCTTTCTCCCTCTCTCTCTCCTTCCTTCTCCTACACATTGTGGGTTGCACTACATACACTTAGAAGCCATCATGTGCATTTTTTTGCCTGTATTTAATGTTCAGTTCTATGTTGGTATTAGCCCTTTTGACATTTATTCACACATGTTCCCTTCTCTGTCTTACCTAACCTCTGACTCCCACACGCTTTGTGGTAATTTCCACTTTTGGTAAGACCACCTGATATATTTATGTCATGCAAATAAATGCAGTCATTCTATGTCTCTCTCTTTCCTTCTGACTAATTTCACTCAACATGATCCTTTCCATGTCCATCCATTTATAGGCAAATTTCATAACTTCATTTTTCCTAACAGCTGCATAGTATTCCATTGTGTAGATGTACCACAGTTTCTTTATCCAGTCATCAGTTCTCGGGCATACTGGTTGTTTCCAGGTTCTGGCTATTGTGAATAGTGCTGCTATGAAAATAAAAGTGGGATTGTGTTTCCGCTGTGTGTTTTTGGCTTCCCAGGGTATATTCCCAGGAGTGGTATGGCTGGGTCAAAAGGGAGCTCAATTTCTAGTCTTTGGAGGAATGTCCATATTGTTTTCCAGAAAGGTTGTACAAGTCGACATTCCCACCAACAATGTATGAGAGTCCCCTTTTCCCCACATCCACGCCAGCACTTGTTGCTTTTACCCTTTTGGATATGGGCCAGTCTCTGTGGTGTGAGGTGATATCTCATTGTTGTTTTGATTTGCATCTCTCTGATGATTAGTGATGATGAGCATTTTTTCATATGCCTTTTTGGCCATTCGAATTTCTTCCTTGTCAAAGTTTCTGTTCATCTCTTCTCCCCATTTTTTAATGGGGTTGGCTGTTTTTTTCTTATATAGCTGTACCAGTGCCTGATATATCCTGGATATTAACCCCTTATCAGATGGGTATTGGGTGAATATTCTTTCCCATTCTGTGGACTGTCTTTCTATCTTGGTCACTGTTTCTTTTGAGGTGCAGAAGCTCTTTAGTTTCATGTAGTCCCATATGTTTATCTTTTCTTCTAGTTGCTTTGTTAATGGTGTTTCACCTTTGAAGATGTCTTTAGCTTCAATGTCGTGGAGGGTTTTTCCTATATTTTCTTCAATGTACTTTTATGGATTCAGGTCTGATATTGAGATCTTTAATCCATTTTGATCTGATTTTTTGTGCAAGGTGTTAGACACAGGTCCAAATTCATTTTTTTACATGTAGCTGTCCAGTTTTCCCAGCACCACTTGTTGAAGAGGCTTTCCTTACTCCAGTTTGGACTCTTTGCACCTTTATCAAAGATTAACTGATCATGTCTTTGAGGGTGGGTGTCAGGATACTCAACTCTATTCCATAGGTCCACAGGTCTGTTTTTATTCCAATACCACGCTGTTTTAATTACTGCTGCTTTGTAGTACAGTTTGAGGTTGGGAAAAGGTGATGCCTCCCATCTTCTTTCTTCCCAAGGATTGCTTTAGCTATCCGTGGGGGTTTATTATTCCATACGAATTTCAGGAGTGTTTGGTCAATTTCTTTAAAGAATGTCATGGGTATCCTTATAGGGACCGCATTGAATCTGTACAAAGCTCTAGGGAGTATTACCATCTTGACAATGTTAATTCTCCCCATCCATGAGCAGGGAATGTGTTTCCATTTCCTCGTGTCCTCTTTTATTTCTTGAAGCAGTGTCTTGTAGTTCTCTTTGTATAGGTCCTTTACACACTTGGTTAGCTGATTCCTAGGTATTTGATTTTCTGTGGTACAATTGTGAATGGAATCGATTTCTTAATATCCCTTTTCTTCTCTTTCGTTATTTGTGTATAGGGAAAGCCACCGACTTTTTGGGTATTGATTTTGTACCCTGCCACTCTACTATACATATCTATTGTTTCTAAGAGTTTTTGGTCGAGAGTTTAGGGTTCTCTAAGTATAATATCATGTCATCTGCAAATAATGATAGCTTGATTTCTTCCTTGCCTATCTGGATGCCCTTAATGTCCTTTTTCTTCTCTGATTGCTATGGCGAGTACTTCCAGTACTATATTGAATAAAAGAGGTGAGAGAGGGCAACCTTGTCGTGTTCCTGATCTTAAGGGAAGGCTTTCAATTTTTCCCCCATTGAGAATGATACTCGCTGTGGGCTTTTGGTAGATGGCTTTGACTATCTTGAGGAAGCTTCCTTCAATTCCCATTTTCTGGAGGGTTTTAATCATGAATGGGTGCTGGATCTTGTCAAATGCTTTTTCTGCATCTATTATAGGATCATATGGTTTTTATTTTTTCTCTTATTGATATGATGTATTATGTTGATTGATTTGCGAATGTTGAACCATCCTTGCATTCCCGGGATGAATCCTACTTGGTCATGATGTATGATCTTTTTGATGAGTCTTTGGATTCTGTTTGCTAGTATTTTGTTGAAGATCTTAGCATCTGTGTTCATCAAGGAGATTGGTCTGTAATTTTCCTTCTTTGTGTTGTCTCTCCCCTGCTTTGGGTATCAGGGTGATATGTGCCTCGTAGAAGCTGTTTGGGAGTGTTTCTGTTTCTTCTATTTCCTGGAAGAGCTTGAACAGGACAGGCAGTAGGTCCTCCTTAAAGGTTTGGTAGAATTCGCTAGTGAACCCATCTGGACCTGGGCTTTTTGTGTTTGGGCAGACTTTTAATTACTGTTTCAATTTCCTCGATGGTGATAGGCTTATTCAGGTATTGGAGGTCTTCTTGTTTCAATCGTGGGAGGTTATAGGACTTCAGGAATTTATCCATTTCTTCTAGGTTCTCATGTTTTGTGGCATACAGGTTCTCAAAGTAATCTCTGATGATCTTTTGGATTTCTGTCTTTTCTGTTGTGATGTCACCATTTTCATTTCTGATTCTGTTTATTTGGTTCTCTCTTTCCCTGTCCTTACAAGTCTTGCCAGTGGCTTGTCGATCTTGTTTAATTTTTTCAAAGAACCAGCTCTTGGTTTCATTAATCTTTTGATTGTTTTTTTTTGGTTTCCAGCTCATTGATTTCCTCCCTAAGTTTTATTATTTCCTTCCTTTCTGCCTGGGTTGGGCTTCTTTTTGTTGGTCTTTTTCTAATATTTTCAGCTGTGAGGTCAGGTTATTTATGTGGGCCCTTTCTTCTTTCCTTATGAATGCTTGCAGAGCTATGAACTTTCCTCTTAACACAGCTTTTGCTGTGTCCCACAAGTTCTGATAGTTGGTATCTTCATTGTCATTTGTTTCCAGGAATCTTTGGATTTCCTGTTTGATTTCTTCTATGACCCATTTGTTGTTCAGCAGTGAGCTGTTCAGTTTCCAGGTGTTTGGTTTGGCTCCTCTGCTTCTGTGTATGGTTAACTACTATTTTCAGTGCATCATGATCTGAAAAGATAGTTGACACAATTTCTATCTTTTTTTATTTTGTTGAGGTATGCTTTGTGGCTCAGTATATGGTCTATCTTGGAGAATGTTCCATGTGCACTGGAAAAAAATGTGTATTCAGCTTTTTGGGATGAAAAGCCCTGTATATATCAACCAGCTCTCTTTCTTCCATTTCTTCCTTCAGGTCCAGTATTTCCCTGGTGAGTTTCAGTCTCGTTCGATCTATCCATAGTCGATAAGGCAGTGTTGAAGTCTCCGACTATTATTGTGCTACTGTTAATGTCTTCTTTGAGGTCTATTAATAGTCGTTTTAAGTATTTTGCTGGCCCCTCGTTTAGGCATATATGTTTAGTAGTGTGATTTCTTCCTGGTATACATACCCTTAATTATTAAGAAATGGCCTTCATTGTCCCTTTTTAACCTTTTTTCAGCCTGAAGTCTATATTGTCAGATACGAGTATGGCCACACCCGCCTTTTTGGGGGGGTGGGTTGTTTGCGTGGAGAATGGTCTTCCAGCCTTTGACTTTTGAGTCTGTGTTTGCTCTGGTTATTCAGATGTGTTTCTTGTAGGCAGCAGAATGTTGGATTCAGTTTTTAATCCATTTTGCCACCCTGTGTCTCTTAATTGGTGCATTTAGACCGTTGACGTTGAGAGAGATTATTGTCATTGGATTTTGTGCCATCTTTCTGTTTAAACTTGTTGTGGTTTTGGGTTGTCTTATTTTACAATAGACTCTTCAATCCTTCTTTTTAAAGTTGGTTTTGAGTCTATGAATTTCCTGAGTTGTTGTTTATCCATGAAGTTGTGTATCTTTCCTTCACATCTGAAAGTAAGTCTAGCTGGGTAAAGAATTCTTGGTGAGGCCTGCAGTTCATTGAGTCTTTTCACAATATCCCACCATTGTTTTCGGGCTTGGAGTGTTTCATCTGAGAAGTCTGCTGTAAATCTCAGGGATGCTCCTTGGTATGTGATTTCCTTCTTTGATCTTGCTGCTTTCAGTATTCTATCTCTGTCTATCGTTTTTGTCATTTTAATAAGGATGTGTCTTGGAGTATTCTTATTGGGGTTTCTTTTAGCTGGTATCCCTACGGGCCTCCTGTATCTGGGAGCATGCTTTCAGTTCAGGGAACTTGTCAGCATGATGGCTTTGACAGTTTCTTCTTCATCAGGGTTTTCTTCTTGCCTTTCTGGGACCCCAATGATGCGTATGTTGTTCCTTTGGCTTCATCCCGATTTTCTCTGGTAGTCTGTTTGTTGATTGTAGAGTCTTTTTTCCTATCTTCAGGTGTTGTCTACAGAATCTCTGAACCTCGTCTTCGAGATCACTAATTCTTTCTTCGTAGTTGTTACTCTTGCTTTGGAGGCCTTCCCCTAGTTTTTCAGTTCACTTACCTCATTTTTAATATCTATCGGTTTCTGCTTGTACTTTGGTCTGAAATTTACTCAACTCTGCTCTCATGTCCTCCTGTATTTTATTGACTTTGTATTCCATTGTTTCTTTTGAGTTCCTTGTGCATCTTTAACAGTTCCTTCCGAATTCCTTTTCAGAGAGGTTATATAGCTCATCTTTATTGTTTGACCTCATCTGTATTAGATTTCTAATCAGGAGCTTGAAGGAATTCTGCGTTGCTTTACCATAATGACTATCGTAGGTTGAAAATGTGTGTTCTGGGTGACTAGTCAATAGAGTTAGTAGGTAACCTGAATTACTTTGCAGTTAGGGGACGTATAGCAAAG
>JAJIBD010024339.1:0-22607 GCA_021461705.1 Cryptotis parvus | reverse complement strand
TGCTGGAAGAGTTTTGGTGAAATGGTATCACCCAGCTGAACCCCTCTTTTGACATCAATGATCACTTCCTTGTAGAATGGTGAGATCCTGGTAGTGAATCCTTAATACAGCTCAAGAAGGATCTTGGTGTATTGGGATTGAATGCCCTGTTTGGCTAGGGCTTCAATGACTGCTTCGGTCTCAACAGAATCAAAGGCTGTTCAGGTTGACTTGCGTGAACAGATTGTAGATGATGGACAACAGGCAGATGGGGCAATAGTTGCCAATGCCGTGGATGTCTCTCTTTCTTGAACAGTAGAACTGTCCAGCTGGTTTTCCATTGGGAGGGCACCTTGAAGTCAGACAGGTAGCTATGTGAAGAGCCAAGCCAATGTATTGATGAGTACTGATGGCAGATTCTTCAGGTGTTTGGGTCTGACTTTGTCTGGGCCCAGTGTTGTTCACTTCTTTACCAACGAGATGGCATGTAGGGAGTTTAGAAAAGAGAACATTGGGAATGACATATCCATCCTGCGGAATTTGGTATGTGGGCAGGTAGACGTGGCTATCAAAGAGATCTGAGTAGAAGTCATAGATAATCTTATCCATTTCCTTTCTGGAATATGTAATATATTCATCAGGATGTTGTAGGGCAGTCATCTTGTTCTTATAGTTGGCGAAGGACAGGCGGGTGTTGCAAATGCTTTTCCTGGCTTCTGCTGTGTTGGCCAGTATTTCTGCTCTTCTCTCTTTGAGGTCTTCCTTTATGGCTTCTTTGTACTGCTTTGCCAGCCTGGATGTTAGCATTTGGTTGCCTGAGGCTTGTGCCTTTCCACATTGGCAAATGAGCTGGAGAGTTTTTGGAGGACAGGTGTCTTTTTTTTGTGACTTTTTTCTCTCTCAGCGTTCTTCACAAAATCATGGAGGTGCTGAACCAGTCAGTTGTATTCTTCATGGATGTTTTTAATGATGGCATCTTCTCATGTTGCTGCAATGGGTGCCCAAGAGTTCCCAGTTGGTGGTAATTCTGGGTTTTCTTTTTCTTAAACTTTGCAGCCTTTTCTCCTCATTAAGTGAAGTAGAATTTTGCACAAAGGGAGACGTCAAAATCCTGTTTGGATTTTGGAATGACAAAATCTGATCCTGTTTGGAATTTTGGGAGGACAGCGACATGAGTCAGGCAAAACCCGTTAATTGAATATGATGTGGTCAATTTCATTGTGGAACTGTCCACCAGGAGATTCTCATGTCCAACATTTCGATTCAGCATTCTGGAACTGTGCTTACCATGAATGATCTTGGTTGACATAATGAACTCCGTTAGTCTCTCACCCTGTTTGTTCCATTCTAGGCCATGGGTCCCAATGTGGAGCTCTTTGGCCTATTTTCTTGGTCTTATCTTGGCATTAAAATCACCGACTATGATCCTGTAGAAGATGTGATCTTCTTTTATAGAACTCCTCCAATTCCATGTAGAATTGCTTAATTTCTTCTTTGTATGTGGATGTTGGTGCGTTACAATGAAGATAAAAACTGCTGGTAGTGGGTCATATCTCTTCAAGTGCAATCATTCTATTCAGTTTGTTAGGCATTCAAATGAATCAATGCTTATGGCCAGGTTTTTTTTTGACAAGGACACTGACACCACCAATGCCTCTTTCATTGTATGTTCCTAGGAAATGTGTCAAAAGCGGCTTCTCCGAGTCAAAAACAGCTTGATGCAATTGATGCCTTCTTGTCTCGGTCAGACCAATGATGACGTACTTGATCTTTCATGTTTGTACCATCAGGTCCTCGATATATGCTTCCAATGCCAGCATATGTGCATTGAAAGTACTGGCAGTTATTTTAGTTCTTCTTTGTTTTGGCAGCCTAGTTTGGCCCTGAGATTTTATCAACCTCTCCTTGCTTGTCCTTCTTAGTGCTGCTATATTTAGGACTCTTTCAGGGTCAGGGGAATAAACATTGTTTTTAACTTGTTTTGGCATATCAAATATGTGTTAGATAGCTTACCAGGCTCTGCCGTGTGGTGATATATGCTCAGTAGCTTGCCGGGCTCTCTGCGAGGGATGGGTAGAATATTCTTGGTAATTTAGGGATAGCAACGGGGAGAGCTGGTAGCAGCTCTGCCTGGTGTATATCTTCATCTTGGGACCTGAACTATTATTATTAATTTTATTTATTTTGGGGGTCAAACTGGCTGTTTAGGGCTTACTCCTGGCTCTGTGCTGAGGGGGTCATTCCTGATAGAACTTGGGGAATCATGTGGGATGTCATGGATTGAACCCCGATCCACTGCGTGTGAGGGCAAGTGTCCTATCCATTATACTATCTCTTCAGGTTCAGGAATCTGGATTATTTTATATCTACCCACATTAATCACTTACTTATCTTACTGACTCTGCAAGTTGAGTTAGTGCTCGAAGCATCTTTCATCGTAATTATGTGCAAGATTTCATTAGTAGACACCATATGATAACTTTCCACTTGCTAGACTTGGTGAATTATTTTTGGAATAAGTGTCCACACTTTCTTTTATGATCTATATCCTTTCTATTATTATGACTAGGGTGTAAGATAAATATAAATATAAAACTTTGGGTTGTTGATTTGAATGAACATGCATAACTCATAGAGTTCCAGGGTGAGGCCTGTTGGGACTGTAACAGCACGAACCCCTGTGACAGAGAGCACCTAACACAGTGGGTGGGTTCAACTCACTGAGGGAATCTAACAACGGGGAAGAGCAAAAGTTCTGAGGCAGGGAAGAGGGGCCTGCCTCAGAATGCGTTAGTCTGGGGACCTAACGCATAGGATCTAATGGATGCAGCAACTCTATGTTCTTTTTATAAGGGGGATCTACCTACTGGTGCTTAGGGACTTCTCCCTATCTCTATACTCAGTGGTTGCTCAGGCTGTTTTTAGTAGACCCATGTTGATGCTGGCACTTGAACTGGACCTCTGTATTCAAAGCATGTTCTTCCTTTGCACTATCTCTGCAGCCCCTGTTCTTGTTTGTTCAGAATATGTGTTTGGACTGAGGGATTTCATCTGAAAGTGATGTCCTCTCATTGCTCTCTCCACCCCCAGCTAATGCTCATTGGAAGGTTCCAGATGGTTGAAAATACTCTGAATTTTGGGCAACATTAGCTGGAGAGCAGCAGGGGCTCTATTGGCTATGGATTTTCATGCAGATGCTCAGGTTCTGGGGAAGATTGGGACTTTAGTCCAAAGAGGAGTTTGGCACCAAGGGATAGCCAAAAAAAAAAAAAAACGACTGGAGATGAAGGCCTTTGTGGTTTAAGTGTCTAGGTAAACTCAAGGTCAGATTAGTGTCATTAAATCCATACTCTGGGCAGCAAGATTCCTCGTCAGACATCTACAGCTGCTACTGAGGTAGCTGATCTGATGCCAACTGAGGAAGAGAATAAAGACTAATAAATGTGGATGTCACTGTTGAATGTGTCACAGGCCATAAAACCAGCAAGTTAATGTGCATGTGAAAGTGTGTGGACGGCAGTGGTGGTATGCTTCTCTCCCAGTGTTACCCTCATCCATCTCCCTAGACAACACCCAGGGTGGATGAAACAACGCGGTGGATGAGGAAGCAGTTAGTTTCTTGAGATATGGCTCACAGTTTGGCTTTGTGTGTGCAAGTGGTATTGGCCTTGATTAAAAGCAAGAAATACCATAAATGATGCTCAGGTTTTGGATCACCTATTCATGAATACTGGAGTGCTTTTAATGGTAGGAACTGCTACAAGCATAGGGATATGATTAGAAGATTTGGGCTATGGGATATAGTATGGACTGAGGCAGAAATTGCTCCTACTCTCAAGTCACTTATTGTCTGGTCTGGGTGTAGATAGAGAGCAGAGGTAACTAAAAGAGCAAAGCAGAACTATGCACAAAGCTCAGTTGCTCTGGTCAGTAATGTATCCTTTGGGGGCTCATCTTTGATTGGCTATTCATAGAAAGCCTTTCATAATCAAATGGAAAATTGGGAATAACAAAGTCGTGTCTGTGGGGACCAAACAGAACTTTGTGATAGTTATTTTTAAGTAAAAGAAGTTAGGAAGTGGAAAACCATTATCAGGTGATTCATTCATATGTGAAACATAGACTATCAAAAATATAAACTTATGCCTTCACCCCCCAAAATGAGACTGGTAGGACCCAATGAAAGTGAGTAGTGGAAAAGGGTGATGGGAAGAAATATAAGGGTCTTGGTGGTAGAAATATAAGGGTCTTGGTGGTGGTGGAGTGACACTAGAGTTTTGGTGGTATATATGGTGAATATGATGAGTCTGATGAATGTATATGGAGTGTGAACTTAAACCCTGGTTGTCGGGGGACACCACTGGGGTCCCAACAGTGCCGGGAAGCGAAGTTCCCTTCTACCTCTGAGGCCGGCAGGGAATGCAATGAAAACTCAGGAATTCGATGCAGTTTTAAAAGGCTTTACTATCACAGGTTCCGATATACAATCCAATAGCAGGGAAAACCTCTGGACTCTGGGTTCCCAGCTAGGCCCCAGCCACGTGTAGACCAAGATGGCTGTCACCATTGTTGAGGCCCAACAGAGAATGGAGAGGACAGAGAAGCAAAATGCCAAGGGAAGCGGAAATGGCAAAAAAGGGCCTCCTTTCTTCTTGCAGCTTATTTTATAGAGAGAAATCCATCCAAACTCCCCCAGCCTGGCCCATCTGGGCTGGGCTATCTAGAGATGAAAACAGGAAAATAGCTCTATAGAAATGTAGCAACTTCAGGGAGGCATTTCGGCTATTTACAAGAACCAAGAGCTCATTCAAAGCCTCCCTAGCAGAGCTGGGAGGAGCTATAAGCTAAATGTAGCTTCCCTGGCAGGCAGGGTCAAATGCCCTCAGGTAATTTTTTCCCAGCACCTCACCTATTGTCTTGAGTCAAGCTCTGCCTGGAAATGCCTTTATGGATAGAGAAGGGGGTTTCTGAGATGGCATGCCTCTGTACCAAAGACTATACTAATGCCAGTTAAATATTTCCCCAAGCCTTCTACAAGAGTCTTGTCTATTTCACGGTAGTTTTGTATTTTAGTTGCCTTTGAGTTATCAGGGAGCCATGCTTGCTTGCTTGGAGGGCAAACAGCATTTCTCTCTGGTCTAATTACTTAGAGATCCAATGTGGCCAGGTAAATATGCTGGTAAGATCTAGCTAGTCCCACGATGATTGTGGTAGCATGAGAGAATATTTATACCAGCCAGTACAGAATACATGGTCAGATAAATTGCCACATTTACACTACCCCCTATCTATGAAGTGACCTGCAGGAGACAATCCAGGGCAGATGCAGAGGCTCTTAGGTGTCCTGCAACACCTGGTATTAGGAAATGTTACAAATTATCAATGATAATTCAATGAAAAAATTTGAATATCAGAAGTCATCTGAGTAAAGGTCTTTTTCAGGTCAAAGGGACAGCAAAGGGCATAGCCCTAGGGTGGGAATGATGTTAAAATATGACTTAAAGAACAACGGAAGGCCAGAGTATTTGGGGGCAAGGAGGGGGATGGTGAGTGTGAGAAGCCATGAAAGCTAAGTAAGGAATTCAGATTTTTCTAAAGCCTACATGTGGAAATTCTCATAGGGAAATGTGGTGTTATGAAAAGGGAACAGTCTTAGTGATAAATTGTCAAGGAATATTACATTAAATTTGCTTTGGTGAACATATCTCTGATCCCTGAATAGTTGAGGAATCAGTTATAAATTGGTCTTGACAACCTTTGAATTTCTTGGGATGAAATGCACCCACCCCCACAATGTATATGTTGTAACCCTAATTTCTAGAACCTTCAAATGTGACTGTTTGGGGGAGAGAGGACTTTAAAAGAGGGGGGGTTGAGTCAAAATGAGCTCAAGATGGTACACACTATTTGAATCTGATCAGTGTGTTTATAGAAGAAGTTTGGATTCTGACACCAGGTCATGCATTTTCAGAAGAAGGTCCATGGGAGAACATAGTGAGACAGTCTTCAAGCCCAGAGGCAGATGACACCAGAGAAATCCAGCAGGTCAACGCATTGGTCTTGAAAAGGGAGGCCCTGAAAAACCAGACTGTAAAGAGTTAACAGGGACACAATAAAAAGGAATGCTAATTGGGCTTTGCAAGACTTGTTAACCAGGATACCTAAGGAGGTGACTCAAAGTAAATTTCAAGTCTCTCTAATTGACAACCAGATACCTAAGGAGTATCTGGTTGGGTACTCCTGAAATTTACTGAGAAATCGCAGTAAATTTCAAGTCTCTCCTAATTTCCTGAGTTGATAAGGATTGTCAACCAGATACTTAGGAAGACTCCAAAGATATCCCTGTGTAAACACTCTAAATATCAGTGTGACATCGTGGGCATTCCTGCAGTAAATCTCAAGTCTCTCCCAATCTCCTGAGTTTGCTATATTGCAAAAGTTCAGTCTTAGAGTACTATAAAAACTGTGCTATAACTCAGTTTGGGGCGCTTAGCCTCTAGCCTGCCATCGGTTATGCTGAGAGCCCCAGCATACTTGGAAAATAAACCCTTGGTTTTGCATGTTCATCTCTTGGAGTCCTCCTTGGTGGGTGATCGCATCCCGCCCGCTTGCTGTTGCAGTCTCCCATTTCAGGGAACTCAGGTCAGGCCGGTATAACTAGTGCAGTTTGCAGCTTCTCTGCTTGTGTGAATGTGCTCTGAATGTGTGAATGAGTGAATAAGGCCCCACAGCTTTGGCTAAGGGGTCTGATTGGGCTCTAACCTGAGGTTCCCTGAAGTCCATAATGGCTTATGGGTACTTGCCTCTGAGGCAACCAGCCGCAGCGATTATACGTGTGGCCCAATGCCAAGGACATCTTAAGATCCAGCGATGGGTCTGGTCAGGCGAGCATCAGAGAGTTGCCCATTCCCAAATCTCTTATTCCCTATTCCTGCTGGTCTGTATCTTTAATTTCTGGAGTCTGTATTCTCTAACGGCCGAACCTAACAGCCCTAATGGGGGAATTTACCTGGGTTAAGTTTGCTCCTCAGCAGTAAATAGATCTTAAATGCTATGCGGAAGAAAATTAAGATTTCTTCCACTTTTAAGATGATTTGATTGTTAGAATTATAGATGCATTCAGGCTGCTTGTGCTCTGTAGGTCTTGGCCACATGCTCCTTAACCAGAGAGCAGCACCAAGATCCTGGGAGAAACAGAGTGCTGGGAAGGAATTAGGAATTATAAGTACATTTCCCATCAATTTCAAAGAGGGTGGGACCTGGGAGGGCTGCCCATTCATTCTTCTCCCACACCAAAGGAGATTTGAAATCTCCAATGGAGGGTTATGGCATAGAGTGACTCCCTTGGGGACAGGGAGGAATTCAGAGGAGGAATTTTCCAGAAGGAAGCTGGAATTTTCCCTTTGAAAAAGAGTACCCCAGAGATTCAGGGCCTGATGAAGACTTTTGCTCTTTCAGGCAGCATAAATTTGTTCAGGTCTGGCAGGGTCCCTTCTGTGCGAAAGAGCCTCTTTGGCTCATTCTGTCCTTTTTGGTTCCTATCTTGTGTCTGAGAGGGGAATATTGGCAGTTATGACTGCCTCTGAGACCAGGGAACCAAGGTGGTAGAAGCTTCTGCAAAAATCTTGGTGTCCTGTTTGCTGAAGTGAGCTACTAGGACATAGTTTGTTCTTTTAGTAAGAGCACATGAAGAATGATGGTTACTATTTGAGCAATTCCATTTTGTTTCTAGCATTTTATCTCCAGAATGGAGATACATTGGAACTATATTGAAGGGGCAGACTGTGTCTGTTGCCCAGCCTCTCAGAGTTAGCCATCTGTTCAAATACTATAAATTCAACAAATATTTAGTAAGCAATTTAAATTGCTTACAAATTTATTGAGGGGAGATGGGGGAGGAGACACAAACTACTAGACAACATGTGATGTGTGTAAATGAGGTGAAAAGAATACATGACTGTCAGTGAGAAGTTGCTTGTTAAGTGGGTGCTAGCTGAATGAATAAATGAGGTCACAAGTGAATGCATATTTTACACCTTAGGTTTCATTTCAGTTACTGCCCCTATGTACCTAAAATTATATTTACTATTCCCTCTACCCAAAAAAAAATGACAGTGAGCAGAGGCATCTTGTGTTCAAGACCTACAGCTACAGCCAAAACATAGAATAATATCTAATGTACAGCAGATACACAGCTAACAATTTTTCACAAATGTGATGTTTTAAAAAGATCTTTCTGTTTTCAGGGTAAATTATGACTTGGAACAAGAAGCAAGGGAACCACTGAGGATGTTACGGCATTACTCTATTGCTCCAGGTAGCAGATAATCATCCCAGCAAGAAGAAAATCGCAGAGATACAGAAGATACAGATTCAAGAGGCTGGAAAGACAGTGCTTGATAATTGGTGGATTGTGGGGTTAAGAGCAAAAAAGTCTAGTGGAGATATTGCCACAAATTCTGCATATAAGTGCATGTAATGCCAAAGGAAAAGACAGGAGGAGATGGGAAAGACCATGGCCAGTCATAGGCCTGTAGAGTAGATCCTCCATCGGGAGATTTCAAATCTTTGTGTGGGAGAAGAATGAATGGGCAGCCCCTACCTGTGCAGCTTCTAAGCTGCACAGGTAGATAAAGGTTGATTATTGGCATATGCAATTATATACTTATTTAAGATCTTAAAGTTTTGGTTTTAACATTTATTTTTTACTTTTATTGGTGGGGGTCTTTAAACCATTGTATGAATCATAATAAAATCCCATCCATTTTTTTAAACTATCTTTTAATGTGCAATTATTTAAAGAATTGTTCTAGTGATGTCAATGGATAATGTATCTGCATGATCCCCAATAGTAAGATTGGCAAAGTTTTTCACCAACTGGTAAATTTATAATCAATTGGTTAAAATTGGTAACAAAGTAAAGTAATTTAGTTTTTTTTCTGGAACATAGTTTACAGGCTCACCAATTCTAGTGGAAGAGGCACCACCCTTTTAAACTCAAGATCTTAAAGTTTACCAGGGAGCATTCACAACAGCAACTTCATTTAAACGTTATGAAATTTGAGTGTCCTTTTGATGCCCATTAGAAGATCAGAAGAAGAGACAGACACCTCAGAAATGAATCAATGCTCCTCATATTTAAAGCTAATTTATAGTGGAGGAGAGAAGCAGCTGAAACATTTGGATGCCTTCTCACAAAGTCAAAACTACAAACCTTTGGGTCATACACATAGCTAATGATTTGGGAGACTTGAATATAACTTAGAGTGAACATATCCCCTATTAAGTTGTACTGTGTCTGTACATGCAGATTCTAATTTGCCTTCTGCCTTTCTCAATCTCATGTCTATAAGCAGGGACTGAGTCTTATCAATAGTTGAATCTCCCAAGAAGGCAGAATGCCCCTGACCATAGTAGGTTCTTAGTAAGCATATTGAATAAAGTGTTCCTGAAGGTCTTTTATGAACCAGAGGCATTCTGAATTTAATTATGGGTGGGAAATAAGTTCAGGAGGGAGATTTTCAGATCCAGGTGGTAGCTGTTGTACTAAAAGAAGCACAGGGAATGAGATGGGGAGAAGGTTAGAGGATGGGGTGGGGGTGGGGTGCCCCTTGGTGAGCTTTGATATTCTATAATCTAGTTTTTGACTTCCACATGTGAAGTTCAATTGTAGCCTTTGTGTAGAAGTGTTTTAGGTAGAGAGGCAGGCTTGCCTCTCTTTATTTCTGAAAGAGGCAGCTTTGAATCTTATTATTGGACAAATTCATTTCAGAAGAGATTCATGCAAAATCAGGCTCCATCAAAGCTGAACTGCCTATGTTTCCTGGTGCCCACATACAGGTTGGAAGTCTGTCCATTGGGGGCCCAAGGTGGGTGCCACTTTTTATTTCCTTTGATTTCCTTCCAGGTCTTGTTAAGTAGTTCATATGTAAGAGTCAAGTGGCAGAGGGGCTGTGAAAGTGGGCTGGCAAGGAAGTTTACTTACTTGCCTACTGAAAGCATTTGTGACTTTAATACAGGGCAGCTATGTCAAAGACATGAAGGACAAGCTACACAAATTGTGGAAATTGAAAACATTGCTCTTGAATTCGTGACAATATAGTGTAAATGGTTTCAATATAGAAAAAAGAAGGAGAAATTAGGAGCCCATCTAGAAGCTTGAGATGCTTGTTCCTTCCATACTGCTCTTGTGCTCAGCCTCAGAAACTTTGACTAAATGAGTAGCTCCCTCTGTTGTTGAACATTGTTAGGGGAGCCCATAAATGTAATGAATTCCAAAAATCTTGAATCTTTAATACTTTATATTTGGACATGATTGTACATTATCAAGATAAATCTAATTGGGGAGAATAATTCACTATCACTCACCACATTGATCAACTTATAGGGGATCATGGCAGTAACTTGGAGGAGATTCAAGTCAGCGTTATGTCATTAATTAGCCTTGTGACTTTAAGCAAAACTTATATCACACTGAACA
This sequence comes from Cryptotis parvus, assembly GCA_021461705.1. Classification (NCBI taxonomy): domain Eukaryota; kingdom Metazoa; phylum Chordata; class Mammalia; order Eulipotyphla; family Soricidae; genus Cryptotis; species Cryptotis parvus. The sequence goes on along the minus strand of JAJIBD010024339.1, from coordinate 12,148 downwards.
TTTCTTTTCTATATTGAATGAGAGCCTACTACCGAGAACTGAGAGCCTATTACTGAGAATATCCCACCTGCAATGCCAGGCCCTGGGAAGCTACCTGTGTCGTATTTGATATGTCAAAACCCAGAAACAATTATAGACCTCATTCTCATGGGCCTGAACAAATGGTTTGAGGATCTTCATGTTCCTGGAGTGAGCAGATGCCCTTGGGCTACACTAGCATGCGACAGGATGTATGGAGATGTTACTGGTGCCTGCTCGAGCAAATCAATGAACAATAGGAAGACAAATGAAGTGATACAAGTGATTGAATGGGAGCATGTTAGAGAAGCCACAAAGTTGAAAGGAGAGTGAACATTTGACTGTTCCAAGTTATCTTCATTTTTTAATTCTCACATTGAGAAACTAATATTATTAGTCTATTCAATGTTTGGATCCATTATAATGATCCAAAGAAGTATTTGTGGCTTCAGACTATGACCACAATAAGCATTAGTCAGAAAATTTTAGTTTATGGAGCATTCTACACAGCAAGCGTTGGAGGAATGTGCCTTGACTCATAAATTGGTTTTTGATAAAATGCATCATTGCTTGTGTGACAGCATCTAAGAGAAATGAGAAGTTACAGCTAAGGACATCCCAGGGTTGAGATGTCATTGGAGGAGAATGCATGGAAATTGCACAGGGCATTCACACAATATCCCAAGGGCTAATGGAAATTTGTACAGTCCTTGTGGGAAACAATTTGGCATCACATATAAAGCCATCAAAGTCCTTATTCTCTTTGGCTCACTCACATATGGGCGTTTAACTCAAGATAATAATAATAATAAATAAAAGAAAAGCGTGTTATTGCCTTTCACATTGAATTCAAGTCCTGGAGCACTTGGGAATAAGGATAAGCTGTTAGAAAGGAGGGGGAAGTCTACTGAGTCCCTAGAGAGAAGTTGAATGAAGGCTGGGAAGGATGGAAGTAGGAGTTATTCTTGGACAATTAAACTTGAATAATATTAAAAGAGAAAATTGGCGTGTTGGTTTCCCTTTTCTTTTACTGTTACATATCCAAGTACCTTTCACAGAATTTTTAAATTCCAAAAAATAGTGGCTTGGCTTAATATTTGAAAACCATCAGCATTAACATTTAACATGATTAAAAAGACTTGTGAAAAGGCTTTCTATTCATTATTCTTCTTAATTTTTTAGAACATACCAATAAACTAAGGTTCAGAGACATTAAAACTTTTCCCAAGATATATAAGCTTAAATGATAGATCATGGACCTCCACATTCAGGGACTCAAGCTTCTGTGCTGAACAGCCCTCCAGACATTAATAGTTTTCAGTGGCTCTCTCTTAAGAAGCCTTTGATTATTCATTTAATGGTCATTTATTGAGAACACAGTGATACATACACATGAGCCTAGTTCTTATTTTATATGTCAAACAAAACACAAAGTATTAATTTATGTAAATAAATGCCACACTAAGAAAAATTGAATAAAATTATGCATTAATCAAAAGAGTTGGCATAAGTTGAGTGTTTATGGATTCAAACCTAGGAAAGATGAAGAGACCCACAACCTGGGGGTGGATTTTAAATAGAGGAAATAGCACATGAAAAAGCATGGAAATATGAAACATTTGGTTCATTAAATTGAAAGTACTTAGGCCTGGCTGGAACATAGCTGCATCTAGAAGTGTTTGGCAAAGGAAGAAGGAGATGGGCAAAGGGATGTAGAGATGTGTAGGCTTTAAATATTGCATGCCCTGCTAAGGAAGTTGGACTCATGGTTATGTAAAACCAGTGACTGTTGCCACAAACATGCCATGTTAAAACCATTACACAACCTCAACAGCACCACATTTACTGATCCCAAGTTTGGGATTGTTGTTTAGGTGACTCCAGCTCAGACTGATTATGTGCCAGCACATGTCTGGGAGTTGGATGATAGCACATTTGGTTAACCTAAGCTGGAATCACTGGACTGATTAGGATCTTCTCATGTCTTTCACCCTCTGGCAGGATAGCCTGGGCATGTTTTCATGGAACTACCACTTCATAGGAGGGAAAAGTTCAGTTATTCCAGCCCTTTTAGTATTTTTGTTTATTTTTGGGCCACTCCCAGTGGTGCTCAGGGCTTGCTTCTGGCTCTATGCTCAGGGATCACTCCTGACTGGACTGGGCTGGGGGGGGTACACATGGGGTGTTAAAAATTTAACTGGAGTCACCAAAGGCACTGCTTTATTTTCCATCTTGTCACTCAAATATTTTACAGTATCTCAACATTTGTTAGTAAACTATTGGCCAAAGTTGGAAGATATGTAGATATTCTAGAAGTGGGAAAAATCAACATTTTTAGTGCATTTTTTTAGTGGTAGGAACCACTAAATGATGTAACCAAGCTCTCTGGAGGGGAATAGTTGGGGCTTTTGACACGGTGAGTTTACCACAGACTACCGGAAGTTAGAACTGTCATGGGTGATTATTAATAAAAACAGTTGCCCTAAATCAATAATGAACCCATGTGAGAAGTACGGATAGGTGCTGTATAGGAATTAGGGGGAGTTTAGGTGGGCATCTGTGCATTTAATAAGCTTGCCAATTGATTCTTCTTAATATTTTAGAAAAACACTTTTAAAAAATTTTGCCTTACTGGTGATGCTCAGAGTTTACCTCTGACCGTGTATTCAGGGATCACTCCTGATGGTGATTGGGAGACCACATGTGGTGTCAGATTTGGCTATATGTAACATCCATGCTATGTTCTCAGTCCCAATTGAGTTTTTTTATTTGGAAAGTATAAGAACTGCTGCTGTAGTATCTTAACTTACATACTGTTCTATCTCTCGGCCCTTATTGGAGGTTCTTGATGGCAAATAGAGGAGGGAGAGAAGAACTCCTTGATTGGATCTAGCATTTATGTTACTTAAAACATCAGATCAGACTTTTTTAGTCTTTCTCAATGGCTTACTTAGGTCCCACCATTGATAAAAACGAAATAGGGCATTTTGATGTTACTTTAAGTATACTATCTTATGTAGACGATTTACCATTCCTAAACATTTTTGTTTTTGCTTTTTGGGTCACACCTGGCAATGCTCAGGGTTACTCCTGGCTCTGCACTCAGGAATTACTCCTGGTGGTGCTCAGGGGACCATATGGGATGCTGGGGATCGAACCTGGGCAGGCATGAGCCGTCTGCGTGCAAGGCAAACACCTTACCCGCTGGACTATCACTCCGGATCCGTATTCCTAAACATTTTTGATCTTCAACTTAAATGGCAACATCTGGGGCCTTCTGGTTTTCACTGGGCGTGGGTTTGGATAGGCCTACCATGGAAGTATCTAGTGCCATTCATCAACCTCCAAGCTAGGCAGAAAAGTGGGGCATGGCTATTGGGTCCCTTTAATAGATCTCTTAAAGGGATGGCCAATATCCAAATTATGGGAATATATAAGAGCTGGAAAAAACAGTTGAGAAGTTAGTTGAGACTGAGTTCTCAGCCTGGCTGGCAGGAGTGAGTTGGAGGAGCAGCGAGCCTGGCAGGATAGAGAAGAGCAGAGAGAGAAGGGTTGGCTGAGCTTGCCTAGGGGCACAGCTTGGTAATAGTTTAAAGAAAGTCTTAAAGGGAGTTCAGAGCCTCTGGACTGGTTTTTTGCACCTGTTACTGTCAGTCAATCAAACAGCTAAAAAGTGCCGTTCATCAACCTCAAAGCTAGGCAGAAAATGGGGTGTGGCCACTTGAGAAACAAAGTTGTGTTTACTTTCAGGCTGTGGATTCTTTTTACCCCTCAAACAAATTCTTTATAGCTTGAAATAAAAGGAAATAATAGCACAACAGTATATTTGGGAGAATTATGTTCCACTGATAAGCACTTTTGTACAGCTTATACTGATAGTGCTAATTCCTGACACTATTCTTTGACTTTTTGGCGATGGTACATTTATTTTATTTATTTTATTATTTTTTCTTTTATTTAAATATATTTTATTATACCACCATGAGATAACCAATTACAAAAATGTTCATGTTTGGGTTTCGGCCATACAGTGTTCCAGCACACATCCTCCACCAGTGCCCATCTCCCCACCACCAATGTCCCCGATTCCCTCCCCTTCCCTAGCCTGCCTTCATGGCAGGCTTTTTCTCTTTTCTCTCTTACTCTCTCACTCTCTCTCTCTCTCTCTCTTCTCTCTTCCTTCTTCTACACATTGTGGATTGTAATACAGGCTGTGGTTTCTTAAATGATGGATTCTTAAGTGATTCCATCATCCTTGTTTGTTTGGGTCTTGAACCCAAACTAATTAAACAGTAGCGCCAGAGAGAAGTCCTGGAGGTACAAGGAGGCAGGGTTCCTTCTTAGAGACACGTGAGGCTGGGAGGGGGCTTATGGAAGCACCTACTGCCTTCCTGGAGTGGGGGCAGCTGGACGAGGAGAGACTCCCCAGGATGAAACCATTACTCGGCAGGGAATAGTGCACTTCTTATGCCCCAAGTCCTGGGAGGCGTTGCAAGAAGCCAGGCTGATTGATTATTTCCCTGGGGTCCCCAGAATGGAGGAGAGAAACCGATGCTCTGTGGGCATGAAAGAGAAGCCAAAACTTTCAATGGTAGGGAATTTGTTTCCTGGCCTAACTGTGGCCACATGTGAAGGTATAGAAAGCATATGTGCCTCTGATAAAGATCACATTTAAAGTGCAGATGAGAAGTATGGCAGGGGCGCTGCATCCTGTTTCTCATCAAACACTAAGCTTGATTGTTGTCAAATGGTTTGTATTGCTAGAGGATGTTTAGAAGCGTTCCAACAGGGCTAGGCTTCATTTCTATGAGCTCCTTTGGTGTTTTAATTATCTACTTTCACTGTTGAGTGAAATCATTGATCCACAGTGTAAAGCAGGAGAAATAAAAAGCATTTTATCGGTGTATTCAGAATTACACACAAGTTACTTTTACAGTACAATTTACTATAATAGAAACATCTGGGTTTCATATTTTCAGTTAAATTCTGAACAGAGATTACAAGATTGTTTTAAAAAAGAGTATTATTACATTCCGTATTTTTCACATGCAAATTCAAATACATAGGGTCAAACTTCAGATTTATGGCAAAGTCTTCAAATACAGAATAGACATAGCTTAGGCCTGGTAGTTTCTCTAGTGCCCTGAATCAGCATCTGTGAAGTATTTACCCAAATCAGCATGTGTAGAAATAGTTCCAGTAGTTACTGGAATTTTGAATAGGCATCTCTGATGGATTCTTGTACCGCCAGCATAAGAACGTCTTTGTGGGTGAGGACAGCTGCTGGTTTGGGGTCACTTGAGGTGAATAGTGCTGAGTAGCTGGTAGCAGAGAACATTTCAGAGGAGTTTTTTTTACCCAGAGAGGAGGTTTACTTCCACAATAAGTAAGGAAATGAATGGGAGTGAACTGATAACGGTTAGGAGGTGTAAGAAATAAGTGTCATGAGAACTGAGGGTTATTAGAGGAGCAAGAGGAGTACAAGAGCAGTTTATTATTCTTGAAATAATAAACTACCCCATACTAGTATCTGTTAATGAAATCATCAACCCATCTGGTTAGAAACATTGGGATATCAGCATCCCCTCCTTTCTCCTTCTACACAAAGTCGTCACTCAATCTTGCTTATGGACTGTGCTAGTGACACCCTGGCTTCTAGTTAGTCCTTTTGCTCTGCTGTTAGAAGACCCTGGGGGTTATTTTAGGAACCAGGAAGTGAAGCTGGGTCAATTATTTTTTAAAATTTTTTAATTTTTATTATACCACCATGCGACATACAATTTCAAGGATATTCTAGGTCTCTGTCATATGGTGTTCCAGCACCCAGCCCTCCACCAGTGCCCTATTCCCACCACCAATGACTTAACACTCCCTCCCACCCAACCCCAGCCTGCCCCTATAGCAGGCACCTTTTCCCTTCTCTCTCTCTTTCTCTCTCTCTCTGTTTCTGTCTCTGTCTTTCTCTCTCTTCTCTTACACTTTGTAACCTTTTACAGATATTGTGGTTGATGAAGTAAGTCTCTATGTGTATATTTAATAGCGAGTTCTAGTGTGACATTATAATTCCTCATTCCCATCAACCTCCACAGTTTGTTGCAACTACAATGATCATTACAGTGTATAAATGTGAATGATCCTAGGAAGGATCTGGTCTAACCTTCATTTTTACCTAAGCCTCTTGTGCGGCCACAGAGCGACCATGCAACAGCACGGTTGTGAGGTCTGATCTGTCCCTTGTCGAGCTCTGCTGGATGTGGAGAGCTGCAAGCCCATAGCCACGCCCACCAACATGGAGGTGGAGGGCCCAAATCCGAGACAGGTTGGTTCTATACTTAGGTTAGGGGCCCCAGGACTGTATTGTGTCTGGGAGACAGCAGCCTTTGAATAAGTTCACTCCGAGGTTCCTTGAAGGGGGTAGAAGGCTCAACTTATCAAATGAGGATGTGAAGACCTGAATAGGCAGAAGAGAAGGAACTCGCCTTACCCTGACAGCTGAGCTGGGACTGTGCTTTCACCTTTAGACTCAACTAATCCGCGTTTCTGGGTCTGCGGCCGGGAGGGTTTCAGCATGGAGTAGCCACAGCTGGCTAAGCCTGACACCTTCATGTCTGGGGCTTTGTCAGGCCTTCCTCAATCACACTGACCTGATTCCTAACATACATCCATTACTATGCAATTAGAGTTAATTGTATCATTAATAAACCCATGTTATACTATTATTGTCACATAGTATAATCTCCTCTCACACACTCTCAGTATTAGTAGCTCTGTTTCTATGCAGGATCCTTGCTAATATGCTATCCACAAAACTTATTAGTCAGGCAAGCTGGGGGTCACGCCATCCATCCCCTAAGCTCTGTCTTCTCTCCATTAAGAGGGATACATAGACCTCTTTTCTTTTCTCTTGTTTTTTTTTTTTTTTAAACATTTTATTATACCACTGTGAGATATACAATTACAATGTTGTTCACGTTTGGAGGTTTCGGTCACAGTGTTCCAGCACCCTCCCTCCACAAGTGCCCATCTCCACACCACCAATGTCCCCAATTCCCCCCCTCCATTCCTGCCTAAATGGCAGGTTCTTTATCTCCTCTTCCTCCCTCTCTCTCCTCCTTCTCCTACACATTGTGGGTTGCACTACATACACTTAGAAGCCATCGGCGCATTTTTTTCTGTCTGTATTTAATGCTCAGTTCTGATGTTGGTATCAGACCTTTAAGACATTTATTCACGCATTTCCCTTCTCTATCTTACCCTAACCTCTGACTCCCACAACTTGTGGTAATTTCCACTTTTCGGTAAGATCACCTGGTATATTTATGTCATGCAAATAAATGCAGTCATTCTATGTCTCTCTCTTTCCTTCTGACTAATTTCACTCAACATGATTCTTTCCATGTCCATCCATTTATAGCAAATTTCATAACTTCATTTTTCCTGACAGCTGCATAGTATTCCATTGTGTAGATGTACCACAGTTTCTTTTCATCCAGTCATCAGTTCTCAGGGCATACTGGTTGTTTCCAGGTTCTGGCTAGTGAATAGTGCTGTATGAAAATAAAAGTGCGGATTGTGTTTCCACTGTGTGTATTTGGCTTCCCAGGGTATATTCCCAGGAGTGGTATGGCTGGGGCAAAGGAGAGCTCAATTTCTAGGCTTTGGAGGAATGTCCATATTGTTTTCCAGAAAGGTTGTGCAAGTCGACATTTCCCACCAACAAATGATGAGTCCCCTTTTCCCCGCATCCACCAGCACTTGTTGCTTTACCCTTTTGAATATGGGGCAGTCTCTGTGGTGTGAGGTGATATCTCATTGTTGTTTTGATTTGCATCTCTCTGGTGATTAGTGATGATGAGCATTTTTCATATGCCTTTTGGCCATTCAAATTTCTTTCCCTTGTCAAAGTTTCTGTTCATCTCTTCTCCCCATTTTTTAATGGGGTTGGCTGTTATTTTCTTTATATAGCTGTACCAGTGCCTGATATATCCAGATATTAACCCTCTTTATCAGATGGGTATTGGGTGAATATTCTTTCCCATTCTGTGGACTGTCTTTTTATCTTGGTCACTGTTTCTTTGAGGTGCAGAAGCTCTTCAGGTTCGTGTAGTCCCCATATGTTTATATTTTCTTCTAGTTGCTTTGTTAGTGGTGTTTCCCCTTTGGAGATGTCTTTAGCTTCAATGTACGTGGAGGGTTTTTCCTATATTTTCTTCCTGGCATACTTTATGGATTCAGGTCTGATATTGAGATCTTTAATCCATTTTGATCTGATTTTTGTGCAACAAGGGATTAGGCACAGGTACAATTTCTTTTTTTGGCATGTAGCTGTCCAGTTTTCCCAGCTACCCTTAAGTTGAAGAGGCTTTTCTTCTCCAGTTTGGACTCTTTGCACCTTCTATCAAAGTAAACTGTTCATTTGAGGGTGTGGGTGCCAGGATACTCAACTCTTCCATAGTCCACTAGGTCTGTTATTTGTTCCAACCACGCTGTTTTATTACTGCTGCTTTTGAGTACAGTTTGAGGTTGGGGGTGATGCCTCCCATCTTCTTTTCCCAAGGGATTGCTTTTAGCTATCCGTGGGGGTTATGAGGTTCTATGCTTAATTTCAGGAGTGTTTGGTCAATTTCTTTTTAAAAGAATGTCGTGGGTATTCTTATAGGAACCGCGTTGAAATCTGTACAAAGCTCTGGGAGTATTACCATCTTGACAATGTTAGTTCTCCCCATCCATGAGGGAGAATGTGTTTCCATTTCCTTGAGAATCCCTCTTTTTATTTCCTTGTAGGGGTGTCTTGTAGTTCTCTTTGTATAGGTCCTTTTACACCCTTGGTTAGCTGATTCTGGTATTTGATTTTCTGTGGCTTAATTGTGAATGGAATCGATTTCTTAGTATCCCTTTCTTTTCTTTAGTATTTGTGTATGGGAAAAGCCGACGACTTTTGGAGTATTGATTTTGTACCCTGCTCCTCTGCTATACATATCTATTTTTTTCAGAGAGGTTTTGGAGTCAAGAGTTTAGGGGTTACTCTGGGGCATAATCTCTTGTCATCTGCTGAAATAATGACAACTCGATTTCTTTACTTACCTATCTGGATGCCCTTATTACTTTTCTTCTGTGCTTGCTATAGAGAGTACTTCCAGTACTATGTGAATAAAAGAGGTGAAGAGGAGAAAACCTTGTCATGTTTCTGATCTTAAGGGGAAGGCTTTCAATTTTTCCATTAGAATGATACTGGTAGGCTTTTTGTAGATGGCTTTGACTATCTTGAGGAAGCTTCCTTCAATTCTCATTTTGGGAGGGGTTTTAATCATGAATGGGTGCTGTATACTTAATCAAATGTTTTTTCTCTGCATCTATCGATAGGACCTCATATGGTTTTCATTTTTTCTCTTATTGATATGATGTATTATGTTGATTGATTTGCGAATGTTGAACCATCACTTACATTCCGGGATGAATTCTACTTGGTCATGATGTCTCATAATTTTTTGATGAGTCTTTGGATTCTGTTTACTTGTACTTTGTTGAAGATCTTAGCTTCTGTGTTCATCAGGGTGATTGGTCTGCAATTTTTCTTTCTTTGTGTTGTCTCTCCTGCTTTGGACATCAGGGTGATATGTGCCTCATAGATGTTTTGGGGAGTGTTTTTGTTTTTTTCTATTTCTTGGAAGGAGCTTGAACAGGACTGGTAGGTCCTCCTAAAGTTTGGTAGAATTAGCTAGTGAACTTCATCTGGATCTGGGCTTTTATTTGGGCATACTTTTAAGTACTGTTTAAATTTCCTGATGGTGATAGACTTATTCAGGTATTGGAGGCTTTCTTTTTTTCATCAGTGGGAGGTTATAGGACTTCAGGAATTTATCCATTTACTTCTAGGGTTCTCATGTTTTGAGGCATACAGGTTCTCAAACGTGGCCTCTGATGATCTTTTTTGGATTTCTGTCTTTTTCTGTTGTGATGTCCCCATTTTCATTTCTGTTTCTGTTTATTTGGGTTCTCTTTTCCCTGTCTCCACCGTCTTGCCCGGTGGCTTGTCGATTTTGTTTAATTTTTCAAAAAAACCAGCTCTTGGTTTCAGTAATCTTTCAAAATTTTTTTTGGTTTTCCGATCGTTTTATTTCCTCCCTAAGTTTTATTATTTCCTTCTTCTGCCTGGGTTGGGTTTCTTTTGTGTGGTCTTTTTCTAATATTTGCAGCTGTGAGGTCAGGTTATTTATGTGGGTCCTTTCTTCTTGAGAATGCTTGCAGGCTATGAACTTTCCTCTTAGGTTAGCTTTTGCTTTGTCCCACAAGTTCCGATAGTTGGTATCTTCATTATCATTTGTTTCAGGATCTTTGGATTTCCTGTTTGAGTTTCTTCTACTGACCCATTTGTTGTTCAGCAGTGAGCTGTTTAGTTTCCCGGTGTTTGGTTTGACTCCTGCTTTGTGTATAGTTAACGCTACTATTTTTTAGTGCATCATGATCTAAAAAGATTGTTGACACGGATTTCAATCTTTTTTTATTTTGTTGAGGTATGCTTTTGTGGCTCAGCATATGGTCTATCTTGGAGAATGTTCCATGTACCCTGGAAAAAATGTGTATTTAGCTTTTTTGGGATGAAAAGCCCCTGTATATATCTACCAGCTCTCTTTCTTCCGTTTTTCTTCAGGTCCAGTATTTCCTTGGTGAGTTTCAGTCTTGTCGATCTATCCATAGTCGATAGTGCCGTGTTGAAGTCTCCTATTATTGTGCTATTATTAATGTCTTCTTTGAGGTCTATTAATAGTCGTTTTTAAGTATTTTTGCTGGCCCCTCGTTTGGCGCATATATGTTTTGTAGTGTGATTTCTTCCTGGTATACATACCCCTTAATTATTAAGAAATGGCCTTCATTGTCCCTTTAACCTTTTTCTGCCCTGAAGTCTATATTGTCAGATATGGTATCGCCACACCGCCTTTTGGAGGAGTTGTTTGCGTGGAGAATGGTCTTCCAGCCTTTGACTTTGAGTCTGTGTTTGCTCTGTTTATTCAGATATGTTTCTTTTAGGCAGCAGAATGGTGGATTCAGTTTTTAATCCGTTTTGCCACCCTGTGTCTCTTAATTGGTGCATTTAGGACCATTGACATTGAGAGGGATTATTGTCCAGTGGATTTTGTGCCATCTTTCTGTTTAAACTTGTTGTGGTTTTGGGTTGTCTTATTTTACAGTAGACCCTTCAATCCTTCTTTTTAGAGTTGGTTTTGAGTCTATGAATTTCCTGAGTTGTTGTTTATCCAGAAGTTGTGTATCTTTCCTTCACCTTGAAGTAAGTCTAGCTGGGTAAAGAATTCTTGGTGAGGCCAGCAGTTCATTGAGTCTTTTCACCAATATCCCACCATTGTTGAGGAAACTGGGTGTTTTCATCTAGGAGTGCAATGTAAATCTCAGGATGCTCCTTTGTATGTGATTTCCTTTTTGATCTTGCTGCTTTCAGTATTCTATCTCTGACTATCGTTTTTGTCATTTTAATAAGGATGTGTCTTGGGAGTATTCTTTTTTGGGGGTTTCTTTGAGCTGGTATCCTCGGGGGCCTCCTGTATCTGGGGGCATACTTTCTTCAGTTCAGGGAACTTCTCAAGCGATGATGAATCTTTTGACAGTTTCTTCTTCATCAGGGTTTTCTTCTTCCTTCTGGGACCCCAATGATACGTATGTTGTTCCTTTGGGCTTCATCCGATTTTCTCTGGTAGTCTGTTGTGTGATTGTGAGTCTTTTTCCATCTTCTGGTGTTCTCTACAGAATCTCTGAACCTCGTCTTCGAAATCACTAATTCTTTCTTCCCAGTAGTTGTTACTCTGCTTTGGGAGGCCTTCCTTGTATTTCAGTTCACTTACACTCATTTATAATATCTGTCATTTCTGCTTTACTTTGGTCTGAAATTTACTCAATTCTGCTCTCATTCCTGTCCTTTTTTTGATTACTTTCTATTCCATTGTTTCTTTAAGGTTCTTGTGCATCCTTTAACAGTTCGTTCGCGAATTACTTTTTTTCAGAGAGGTTATATAGCTCATCGTTATTGCTGGACTCTTCTGTATTAGTGACTTCAATCGTAGAGCTTGGAAGGAATTCTGCATTTCTTTACCATAATGACCATGATTGAAAATAGTGT